>OV725079.1:37119807-37312307 GCA_928085145.1 Nezara viridula | reverse complement strand
GATGCATGCGAGACTGGAAGACTGACCCATGAGTTCTTCCCAGATGTCAGGAGAAGAATCAAGAATGACTGGGTGGAGACGGATTTCTGGACAGTTCAACTCCTCACAGGCCATGGAGACATAAATGAAAAATTACATTTTTTTCATAGAAGAGCCAGTCCGAATTGTCACTGCGGGGCTGTTGAGGACGCTAGACACATAATTTTGGAATGTCCAATGTACACTGGCGCCCGACAAGCATTGGCAGGAGAGTACTCCATGTTGGAATGGCCTCCTCAGTCTCTGGACAAGCTTGTGGAGACACCTGAGATATTTGATGCCTTTAAGAAATACGCCAGGAGGATATTCCATGAAAAAATAGCAAGAGAGGAAAGAATAAACCGGTGATATACCAAATACATACATTTATAGTTATCATAAGATTTAGAAATAGTATATATAAACTTAGTAATAGGCCCACAATAAGTAGGTAGGAAGTTACTGGAGTCCTGTTTGGTGGGAACAGCCCTCCAGTTGCAGGCAGCCCATTAGTGTAGGTTTACCCGTAATAATTAATGCCCCAATCAAACTAAAAGACCGAATTTTGCCTCACTTTGACCCAAGAATTTGGATCAAAGTGAGAGCAGACCTGCCCGCTTGGTTACTAATCCTGGTGACCGAGCCCTTTAAATTCGTGGCATATTTTTCAGTTAGAAAATTGGATGTACCGCTGGTATAGGGTTGCCCTAAGGTACAGCGGGGGGAAAGAAGGAAAAAAAAAAAAAAAAAAAAAAAAAAAAAGAGAGAGAGAGAAGCGCAAGGATCTCTTCGAGTTCTGATTTTCCCTCTATCGTTGAAGGGACAAGTCTGCCTGTATTGTATATAGGTATGACTGTTTTTATATTTTTATTCACTTATCTTTAATTTATTTTATTTTTTATTGAATATATACTTTTTGATTATTATTTAGTTGTTATTTTACTTTCGTTTAATTTATGTTTTCTGTATATATGGTGTGAAATTGTCCACATCTCACTATTATTATTGTCTCTGTGACAGATAGTTATATGTGTAAGGAGTAATATTTTTTTTTTATTTACATTATATATATATATATATATATATATATATATATATATATATATATATATATATATATATATATATAAATTTTAAATAAAATGAGTCATGAGCACAGTAAAAAAATTAAAAAACGAAGAATATTTAAAACCTTTTGAACCAAAATCGAATGCTTCCCAAGAATATCAATAAGATTGAACAGTAGAGAATCACGAGATTCACTGAAGTGTCAAAATGGCCTGATATTTGCTTTTTAGTTGAAGTTTTCTTTTCTTCCTAGAGTATTTATTTTATTTTATATATTACGTGCCATCACATCAGGAATTCTCTACAATATAATATACATGTGTTACATCGTCCTATTTTCTATTCCATTGTTTAAGTTGATAATTATTTTAACATACATATTATGCAATTTTTCTACAAATGCAGAATAGAAAACAAGCCGATCAGACCCAACGCTGACAGTGATGGATTGACAACCGTCCCGATGAGATCCAAACCAATTAACTAGACTTGCTCTACTAACTGATTAGAAAATCAATTAAATCAATAGAAAACTTGATTAGAATAAGTTATGCCGACCCGGAGCCGATGTTTAATGTAGCCATGGTTAAATACGCCGAGCCGCTCCAGCCATTCCTGTTTGAATAATCCACCATGTTTGTCCACCTGATGGATATAATCAATTTATTATCAACTCAGAATCCCTAGTGCTCTATTAGATTATCGCCCTTGTTTGGGCTCGTCTATAATTTAATGTTTATCGAATCAATGCTATGCTATTGTTATTGTTATTGTCATTAATTTAAAATAATGCATTATATATTTAGTTATCAACTGAAAAATGAATGGAAATCTTTAATCGATAGCTTGTTGTAATATTTTGGGCACCACATATCAACAAAAACCAATACAATTCAAGCGTTGATAGATTAAATGTGATGTTTGGGCGCCAAATATCAAGATCATTACATCGATGCCAAATAAACATCAACAAACAAGAAATTTGGAGGTGTTTTATAACTGTCTATAATCAATTTCATGTAAGAATTAATATAAGTATTTAATAATAAAATTATAGGAATAAAAACTAAACGTAAATTAAAATTGTACACTTTATCTACATACAACTCACTACTCAATATACAACACATTCTGATTTTTTTCTCTAAAATTTTAGATTTTCGAAGAAAAAGAAAAGTAAATTTTATTCTAGGGAATTTAAGGGTGACAAAAATGAACAATGGAAGAGGCATATCTCCGGCACAAAATGAAATAATTAAATCACAGACAAATAAAAACATTTTAAATTTAAAATAAATTACAAGAATAAGTAAACAAATGAAATTTTATATTAATAAATATCAGTATCTTCACATATTTGCACTGCTAAGCAGTACAGATAACGATTTTGAAAAATAATAAAATAAGGCCCGCAATACTGAAATAATATTTGATTCTTATACATATTCTGAAGATGATTTCTGAGGAAATTCCTAACCCTGCGGCATTCCATCTGCGTATTGAGATGGGTAATGAATTCCTTAACCAAGTAGCACGTATGAAAAAGAATTTTGAAAAGAAGCGGTTTAATGATAAAAATTGTGCATGCTTAAGGGCTAGGATCTTGTGCTTAAAGAGGGAACAGAAGAGCAAGGAGAAAACAAATCAAAAAGTTGAAAAGAATTTCCGGTTGTAAAGGTTCGGAAAAGAAAGGATTTAAGAACAAATCTCTACGTATCTTATGAATTAACATTCTCGCATGATTAATTGTTGATTCACTCTGCCTCATGTTTCCCCTCATGAACCCCATGTCATTATGTAATATCATAATAAATAAATCTAACCGTTATTTTTCTACTTTAACTAATTAAATGATTTTTTTAATGTATTTATACATTATGCATACATTGCTAGGACACCAATAAGTTATTTTAATAGATTAAAAAGCTCTTTTGAACTTCTATCCCACAGTTTTCTTTATTATTTTAATTTACATTTAATTAAAAGCAAAATGAGATTAAAAATTTATTTTTTAATTTTTATGAACTTTGGATTTTTTTTCCTAGTCGACAAGGTGAAATTAGTGAAGTGATTATGATAATTAGAAAGCAGATAATTTTTATTGGCTATATTTTAAAGGGTAGATAGAGATTGTAAAAAGTTATATGTTCAGCAAAATATGTGTTAAAATATTTTCAGACATGCTCAGGAAGGCCAAAGGTCAAAATGTTAATGTAAATTAAAATTACATCAATAACAAAGAAAATTTTAGAACATAAGATCAAAAGAGATTTTTATCTATTGAAATAGAGTAATAATTTTGGCTTACGGGTGTTTTTTTTTAAAGGGATATGAGGACACTTTGCATATGTTCACAGGAAAATACTCTTGACAATAGTAAACCGGAATTTAAATATGTATATTGTATATTACATCCGGATTAGAATTCAAAGGCAAAGCATCCATACATATAAGAAACAAAGGAATAAAAACGCTTTGCTACCAGTAGATAGAAATGGCATATATCAGACGAAACGAAACTACAGAGGAGCCGCCCTTAAACCTTTGAAGCTGAAAATAAAAGGACCTTTCAATAGGGCGAAAAAGAAATTACGATACTGTAAAAGAGAAGATATGAGCTGGATCCCGCGCCCCACGGGCCCCGCTCTCATTTTCGGCAAATCCTTCTTTACGACAGTTAGGCCGCGGGGGTGATAAATAAGCTAGTGATAACGGGGAGTCTGAGGCAAATGGGATAAATATATTAGGACAAGCACTGATAAAAACTTCTATTACCTTATACTCCCGCCTCTAACCAGATTTAAAAACCTGTAAGGGTCTTTATCCAAACCTCAGGAATACGTTTTCGATATTTGAAAAACGTTAATAATGTAGATTGTAAGATGATTGATAAGTTTAATAGTGCTAATATACTTAAATATTTCTATTGGATATTTAATCGTTGACTGAGTATATAAAGGATTTACTATACAATATTGGGGTGGTTAATAATCACAAAAAAAAAATAATAATTTTTCACAAATGAAACTAGATGAAAATTTGGTTAAGATCTTGTTTGAGAAGAAACAATTGTGGACTCCACAGTATTCAATTTTTTAATTTAACTTTTGTCTTATCCTCATACCAGACTGAAACGACAAGAAACCGCTCGACGTTTCCAATTACTTTAGCACTTACTAGACAAACGCTCTAAACTTCCAATTGATTACAAAAGACTCATATATATGACTATAATAAGGCCTATTTGGACTTACGGAGTTGAGCTATGGGGCTCCACTAAACCATCGAATTCCTGTCGTATCCAATCCTTACAATCTAAAATAGTTCGTAAAATCCTTAATGCTCCCTACTTTATTACAAATAAAACCATCCGTAGCTACCTTAATGTTTCTTATGTATCAGATCTGGCCCAATCCAAATACCTATCCTTCCATAATAAACTTCAGAATCATCCCAACCCTCTCGTTTCTAACCTTGCTTCCTCTTCAATTCCTGATAATTCTCCGAGGCGTCTGAAAAGAAGATGGCCCCGTGATCTCCTAATGTAGACATCTTATTAGAGTGCTACCCTTGGGTAGAACTCAGCAAGTGTTCAAATTTACTAGATGTATTTTTTTTTATACAGTTGTAAATATCATTAAGAAATAATAAAAATAAAAAACTTTTGTCTTTCTTCTGCTTTCCAAAGAAAAAATAATTTTTAAAAAATTAATAAAATGGATAAAAAGTATTGACCAATTTTCTGACTAAAACGTTTGAAAGTTTTAGAGAAGACCGGAAAACAATTTAAGTCCTTAAGTTTGATAAAATTTATGTAGCGGTGTTGAACTTTAGTACCCTCGATAATTGCCTATTTAGCTTCATCAAACATTAAAAAATTACATATGAATTGTTGAAGGAAGTTATTCGTCTGTTCCACATATCGTGGGTGATGAATAGTCCGAACGCAGCCATTGTGAATATTTTTTATTTGTGACAACGTTTCAACCCAAGCATGTGGTGTATCTCTCAATACAATCAGAGATACATTATTATTATAAGACAGATAGTGGTTAATAATTAAAAAAATAGTGATGTATGATACATGAATAGACAACTGAAATATGTAATAAGTAACACAAACGAAAAAGGTATAATGTATGTAATCAATTTATAAAAAATACAATATTTACTCTTACTAACTATGTTTCGAGCAATGAAGTTATTCAAGTACTGGCCCTTAGGTACGTAAGTAAAAGCTTCCTCCAGCGACCTTTTCCTTACCTACCAGTTCAGGAGCGATCTGATGGATTTCAGCTGAAGGTTAACACAACCAGAAGGTTACCCAATACTTCAAAAACAAGAAAAGTATGCAAGTAGGTAAGTACTAACTGCATTGTAGAATTTAAAAACAGAATACAGATAGAAAATAAACTGAATAAAAATACGTCAAATAAATTGAGAAATAATAATACTGAGGTTAAATGAGTTTTCTTCTCCTAAACCCGATGGAACCGCTGAACCATCTGTGATTCATTCCCAGTATAAAGGAGCAAACTGAATGTTATCCATTGTTTTCATCGATGAATTTAGCTACGATTTGATATATTTCCGATGCCATCGATGAATTAAGCATGTTTAGAATCTTGCCGAAGCATTGTTATACCATTTACACTACAGTATATGATTAAGTTAATCAACGTTTTTTTACGTTATCGGTTAATTATTTATCAATATATGCTTTTATAAGGTGCAGAATGTATTAGTTATATTTAATTCCACTTACCTATGTACGTAATATATAGTAAGGGAAAGTATTGCGATCGTGAAAATTTGCGAATCTCAGATTTCAACGGAAATATACAACGTTTTAAGGTCCTCTGAGTCCAGAAAACCAACTCTCGCAAAATTGTCTGTGTGTGTGTGCATATGTCTGTGCGTGTTAGCAATCTAGATCAAAAACGAAAAGTCGTACAAAAATGAAATTTCTTATAAAACGTTTCTATATGCCTGAAATGCTACAGCAACTTTTTCGTCAAAATCGGCTAACCGGAAGTGCCACACTATATCAACGGTGAAACACATTTTTCTCAAAAACGGCTCTAACGATTTTGATTAAACTCGGTGTATCATTGTATAATTAAGTGATCCTTAATATCATTTAGGTCTTATCCCCATTAACGTCACTTTACAGAGCTTAGCTGCCCAATGCTCAAGTACGTCTTCCTCTAAACTACCTTTATCACAGTTGATTCATTCTAGTATGTGGATTCCTCTTTATAAAAAAAATCGTTAAATAGATATTTATTTACAAAAGATATTATTATAAGTTTTAATCCTTGTCACTAAATCTGATAAATTTTTTTAAGGTTGCCGAAACATCAAAGACAATTATCTAGACCATTACATTTCAATACCGTTTCATATATTTTACTGGACTTAAATTGTTTTCGAATCTTTTCTAAAACTTTAAAGCGCTTTAGTAAGTGAATCCATCTTTATTTTTCATCTCTTTTATTACCTATTTTATTAAGTTTTCTTTGGAAAGAAGAAGGAATAAAAAGTTAAATTGAATTTAAAACGAATATTTCACTCTACGTTAGAAAAGAGATTCAAAGAATTCCGTGGATACGGCAATTCTTTCTTCTTAAATAAGATCCTGCCAGAATTTTCACTGCTTTGTGAAATAGTGAAATATTTTTTATAATTATTACTCATTCTTATGAACTTAATTAATCTCAACTTAACGTAAGGGATCTTTTTGATGAAATTTTCAATATATTCAAATGTAACATTTTGTTGTTGTTATTTCAAGGAAATTTTTTTATAATACAATTTTAAGTTTTAAAAAAAACTTGGACACGCAGAAGTTACAAACAATCTCTTCTATATAAACAATGCATAGAATTAATGTTCCATTTGAGTATATGTACAATGCTTGCATTCAATATACAATTTAGTGAACACATAGAGTACTGTTACCGGAGAACTACTGATTGAAAATGCAATGCACTATAAATGCTAATAAACAAACTATGATATGAATCAAAGGTCCATTGAATTGCTCATTGCATTATGAAAACATAAATATATTTGCATGGGCTATTTTGGGACACCCTGACGCAGTTCTAAACTGACCAATCTACTCTTTACTTATTGCATCAAGAATACAATTCTTGATACATGTTTCAATACATATCTGTTACATTATGTAATCAAACTTTAAGCATTAATTTTTTTTTTCAGAGGCTGGATTCCATATCTAATTGGATACTGAGCACCAAGTGTAGAATACAAAATTATGAAAATCTCCTATCAAGCACAATTTAACTAAAGAATAAGGACAGTTACATTAGTTATATGATAAAAATTAAATCACAAAAAATAATACTTATTTAAAACATCATTAATATCAATAAAAATGCCAAAGTGGATGCTTTTAAAATAAAGGGTAAAATCGCGAAGTGTTTTATAAAAATATTGATAGGTTCTTTACAATAAATTTACTAAAACATATTGGTTTCTGTAAATATAATTGTCAAAATTCTATGATATTAAAAATAAATGACAATGACAAAACCTCAAATCCGTGAAATTAGCAATCTCTCTCGGCAAATCTTTAAATATATTTTGATGGACTAATATCAATATCATTTTTTTAAAGTTATAAATGAGACTCATAGAAATCATTTTTATATATTGGCGATAACACAGAAATTTTAACAAATATGTATATATACACACCGACGGTCAACTCCAAAGATCATGTAACAATTCAACAAATAGTATAAAACTGTCGAAAATTGCCAAATTTAAGTCTGTACAAAATTTTATAATGAGCACCACAGACATTTTAAAATAAACCAGAGTGCATAAAAACTCAGTGAGGATAATAATTAAGTAGACATTACAAGACTTGGTAAAATCAAATTAATATTTTTACTTGAAATAATAAAATTTGTGGACAAGACAAGAACCTAGATCTGTGAAGTTGACCATAAATAATGTATATATATATTCGGTTTATTGCAAAAAATCTTTAAGTTACATTTCATAAACTTAAAGCACTGAAAAGTTTGATGAATTTTCTAAAATCAGAATATTGTAACATTTTGTAACTATGATATATGAAATGGCATATGTAATTTTAGTGCAGTTAGTGCATTAATCAATAAATTAGGTCGAAATTCACAAAAATTTCATAAAAGCTCAGTTCAATTAGAAATGTACTAGTGACTAATAGCAATAAACTGACGATATCAAAACAAAATAAAGAAAATTAGACATAATTTAGTTTCTCAAAATTTAAAGAAATAGATTACTATGATATTACCGGCAATGTATTAATTCATAATATTTGAATTTTAGTTTTAACAGTTTGGGAGCGGGGTAGCTCAGTGATAGCTTCCAAAGCTCAAGGTTCTAGGTTCGATTCTCGGAACATGGCAGAAAAATTATTTATACTGTTTCATTGGCCGTGCGGCGACCCTGGGGTAGAGAGATCCTCATATGGCACACCCAGGCTATACAAAGTGGATACCCTTAATTAAATAATTAATTAAGGGGGAAAACCTGGCGGTTGAGCTTGAACCTGGTTCGATCCATTTCCTAAACCACCGTTGGCCTTGTAACAGTACTTTCCCTAAATAGTACTGAACCCAAGACCCTTCATTATAGGTTGTAGTGGTACAGGTTTTATTTTATTTATTTATATTTTTAACAGTTTAATGATATTCATATTAATCGATTTAAAATTTTGCAACATATCAGAAACCTCTGATTTAATAACCTGGAGAATTAAAAAAAAAAAGAAATAATTGAAAACTTTCGTAAAAGCTGGAACAAACATAAATCTTATTAAAATTGTACGAGCTTACGGTTTCGGCAAACCAGAGAGAGACGGAAGAAATTTGGGAAACGTGCTCATGTGTAATTGGCGCTGTTCGTTATTTGGCTTAAAGTTCGCTTAACTTCTCCCTCGTCAAATTAAATCCATCATTCATCGCTAAGAGAGCAAACAGAGGTTCCCGCCAGCCTAACGAAATATGATTATGGCGGAAAGCATCTTGTAATTCAAGTTCCTGTCTTCATTCATAATATATAAAACAAACCATTTAATGAAACCTACTGCATTGAAATTTAACTGAATCCATGGTTTTGGTTTAAATTAAATCATTAAGTGATATGGATGCCAAAACACTAAGATAATATATATTTTTTTAAATTAACTACTTAAGTACAAAAAAAAAAAAAAATCATTTAGTACAATTTTTTTTTTTTCGAAACAAAATATGTTGGTTGTATTCTCTTCTTAATTTAAATAAACCACCCATTTATCTCATACGTTTACATAAACAAGAACACATCCCGTGTGCTACTTAATGATTTTTGTTATTTAATTTTTTTTTTTTCTTTTTGGTAGGAGAGGAAGAAGTTTCTTTTGTAACCGATTTTAAAATGGATAGGTCACTCGCCTCTATTTGTATGATCTTTAACATTCTCTTGGACTCCCCTCTCAGCATGCTCACCAATGTTCCAAGACCGTAAACAACTCATGGTAATACCAGTCTTTTAAATTCGAATGTTAAGGTCTTCAGAATGTACCAGTGACACCGGTGTCCACCGAATCAAGACTTCGTCCAACTGAAGTTGTTTCATGCCTTTCAAATGGACGCGCTAGTAGTAAATATGTATTCCGATAAATTAATAACATAAATAAAAATACTTGATTATTACCAAATGTGTTAGTTTTACTATTTTAAACTGATATGACACATAATAATATTTTAATTTTTGCCCAAGCTCATTTTGCATCAACCTAAAACTTTCCAATTAAAGAAGATTTTTTTTTTTTTTTCAACATTGCCTTAAGGTTTTTTCAAGCAAACCCTGAAAATTTATATACGTACATTTACTTGCGCGAAAAGAAGCTCGAAAAAAGTTATGATCAGTCCCAGATTATTGGATTCTTTAATTTAAAAAGCAGAAACAGTCAACTTAGGAATAAGTCAAATAAGAAGGAAAAAAATAAATAAAAAAACAAATTATTCTAACCATCTAAATATACAAATCATATCCTCGTCTGCTTCATACCTACAGAAGCAATCGAGATGATATTACATTTATAATGATTCGAGTTATAAAATAAAATAAATTTATGTGATGATTTGTTTAGGTAATTTCATTACTTTGCAAATAGGTATACACTCAAAGAAAAAATCTTTATATTGCGAATAATTTACCAATAAAATTCTGCGTGCGTCATAAATTGTTTTCCATCAAGTTCCTAAACTCAACACTGAGCTCGTCAGTGGAACTGGACAACCATAAAAGCGTTCCTAAATTAATCGATGGAATTTAGCACGTTCATCTAATCATAGATTGAACTATCTCAGCGGTACTATCTATTTTTTTTTACTTGTATGTATAATAATTGATTTACTATATATATATATATATATATATATATATATATATATATATATATATATATATATATATATATATATATAAAGAACACTTATCTGATTTATTTATACATTTGAGTATTAATTTTCTTTTATGTATTAAATAGATGGAGCCCAACATTGTGCATTTGTATATATCACAAAATTCAAAACTCTATATATATATATATATATTGCTGTCCATTTGTGGTGGATTTAGTTTAACGATGGATTCCATCGATGGAATTAGCTTTTAGTGACTCGCTGAGTTTAGTAAATTGCCCTATTTGATGATTGATGATTAATAAAGTTGCTAATGTTAGAGATCGGTTTTCATTTGTTTTGAAGGAAAGTTTGCAATTCTTTAAAAAGATCTATCAATATTATATTCACCACCTCTATCGAAGATTAGCTATAGTACATGGAGAACCTGCTGATACGAACACATCTATCGAATACCCCGCCAAGGATAAACCGCAAGGAGGAGATGGAATGCAGGGGCCAGAGGCAATGAGCTAAGCAGTAGCCCACATATGGTCCTCGCGAGTTATGACTACAGTCTCGCCTGTTCTCGGGAGACGCTCAACCCTCAACCCAGCTTCCATACTGGAATCGTAAAATGTTTTATAACATAATAGAATTCTATATTTTAAATACTAAGTTTTAAGTCTTTAAGTTCAAATATTAAAAAAATACCTTCTTAACTCCATAAAGCCATAGTGAACACAATCATCTTACTTGTGTCTTGGTATGTCATTTAGCCGTTCAACATTCGTTCCAATACTAATTAATATTTTATAATTTTGATAAATTCCAAGCCCGACAACACTTCAAGCCAATTTCAAGTATATCAATGCTAATACTTCACAGTCCAAACAAAAAAAAAAATATGTATATATATATATATATATATATATATATATATATATATATATATATATATATATATATATATATATATATATATCGTATTTGTAATCAAGAAATTCCTGGGGGGTAGGAAAAAAAAAAAAAGTCCAAAAAAAAAGATCCCCAACGAAAAAAATAGATACAGGAGTAAACATAAAAACTAATATAAAAAGTTTTAACTTTAATAGTCCCGATGAAATTATTTTGTAAAAAAAATGTTTTAAAATAAATATTCTAAACAACTCTTTTTTTTAATAAAGTTCTGGATTGATTGAAAACGTTTATCTTTTATAGAAGTTTTTTTTTTCAATATTTAAGTACTTAAAAAAAGTAGTTTGACTGACTTTTTTGTAAAATTAATTGCTTTAATAGAAATTTTCAGTAAAATTTTTGAGAAATAAAATTTCTATAAAACCTTTAATTGAACTTTTTTAATGAGAAAAAGTTCTAGTCTCGAAGTAATACAAAAATAATCAAAGATTAAAGTTGCAATATTTCTAAAACTGATTACAAATAAAAGTTATTTTTTTCATTTGAAAACCTACTTATAATTACTGTGGATGCAATATGAAAAATTTTCACACTATGAATTTGTAAATTGATTTTTTTTTTTAATGAAAGTATTAATCATATTTAGTCCCTATTATTTCTCTGCATACTTATTTGTATATTTTTAAATTTTATTATATTTTTATTCTTGGTTCAAAAACAAATAATAATGAATAAATAATTTAGGAAAAAAAGCCATTGAGAAGGTTACAACGTGAGGTCATACATAATACGTATATGAGGCTTCATAACAAACAAAGAAATTAGTTATTTTTAGAAAATGCATATAAAAACTTCGATGATTTTGACGGTTTTTCAATTGAATTTTTAAGTTCTATTTTGAAAAAAAAAATATAAGCATTGGTTTTAATTAAAGATATAATTAAAATTCTCCTAATCCTCTAAATATGACAGCTGTCTATCTTTGTTATTTATCCACTCATATAATTTTAATGAAATATCATGTTGTTGTTTTTTTTAATTTAATTTATTTCTTCATCCAAACTTATCAGAAATTATGACAAGGAGTTTGCTGTCAACAATAATGGTAGAAATGATCGGCATGAGGAAGAGGAGTCTCCAGCGGTCATCCTTTCCTATCTTGATTTTGTATATATTTTTAAGCAAGAGGATCCCTCATTCAGCTTCTTTTGAACCTCCTTGACGTATTATCGTGCATGTTAATTGTGAACATACCTTAAATGAGTATATTAATATTTTTGTGTAAAATATTGAATTTTTTTTTTAATGTTTCCATATGTATTACTTAACTGTTGGTGTGTTTAATAGTGATAAATACAGCAATAATAATTGTACAATGGAAAAGTTGAAAAACGATAAAATAAAATTTTCTCTTGAGATTTTCTTTCGATTTGAATGTAGAGGAGAGAGGGTGAGTTGTTCCGACTGAGACAATCCAAAAAACGAAAAGAGATAAATATAAGTCTGAAATGCGTCGCGAAATAGTAAGAAGCAGAGCACATACGGCCGCCATATTAATCAGGCCAGTGGTAATATGTTCCTAATTATAAAGACTGATTAGCTTTATCAGCTGTTAATTGCAAAGTGAGATAATGTATAACCTTAAAGTACAACTTATATATTTGAAGTAATTATAAGTGACCACTTAAAGATATTAAAACACGAAAGGAAAATTATATCTTTAGTTTCATGTTTAAGACACAATAACGTTTAGTTTAGTTTATATACATTTACTTTTAGTATTATTAATTTTTATTTATTTTAAATAGAGTGTGAATGTACTCGCTGAACACTATTATAAATGTACTTAATTGTGACAGATTGTAATATTTCTAAATAAATAAGTATGAAGTTTGATTAAATAAAGTATTGCGTAGAATATTCGGACCGAAGAAGGATGAGTTAACCGGAGAGTTCAGACGGTTACACAACGCCTATCCGGGCTATATCCGGGTAATATAATTGAGGTAATTTCATCGCGGCGAATCAAATGGGCTTGTAAAGTTGTTGGGCTTAGTAACGAGAGAATTCCTAAAAGGTTAATATTTGCTGTGCCGAATAGTAAGCGTCCGAGGTGTAGACCGAAGCGAAGGTGGGAAGATTGCATTAAAGCCGATCTGAAGGGACTGGGTTTGGACGGCGAACGTTGGAGGGAGGTGTGTAATAAGCGATTGGTGATGTCGGCATCGAACCTTCGGGTTCCCTAAGCCTTTTATTATTATTGTTAAAGTTTCATGATTATGTTAAAATTATCGGACATATTTGACTGAATACTCTTAAGGTATTGTTTAATAGTCTTTAAATAAACGAGTTTATATTCGAATCTTTATTTATCTTCATTTATGTATCTGATAGAGCTAGTAACAGTTTTCCTGCCTACTAAATTTCATATAAAAACATTCATCAACAGTACATCAAAAAAGTGTATATATATACAAAAAGAAGAATATATATACAAATTATAAGCTAGTTTAAATTTTGTTTAAGGTCTTATTCTAAATAATATTTGAGATGGTTTAAAAATCGGAACTTTTAGCCTTGCTCTTCCCTACAGGAAAAAAAAGTGAATAATAACCTAAGAATAGATGTTTAAAGATGTTTTACCTGTCGAGCTTAGTTTACGGGAAAGCTCGTTAGCCTCAATATGTGATCCTATACTAAATTTTAATTTATCCACATTTCCCGAAATACAATATAAAGAAGTAGATTTTAAAATGACTTATAATGGAAGAAGATGGCCAGGGGTTGCGGTCGTAAAAAAATAAATAGTGGCAGAATTATTTTATTAAAAACCAACGTTTCGACCCGACTTTGCAGATTTTCTTCAGAATAGAACTGATAGAGCTCTTGAGTTCTAAGTAAAACTCCTAGCTGAACATACCTCCTTGAAGAAGGCTTTTAATAAAATAGTTTTGCCACTATTTAGCCTTTTTATGACCGCAACACCGGACCATCTCTATCCTTTATAATGCAACGGTCAACTATTAAATTTTCAATTATAATTAATTATGTTATTTTTATTTATTTAAGTATATAGATGAAAAAGTGAATATATCAATTGCATCAGTGAGGTTGTGCCAAGATCCACGGTTCAATTCAAGTCCGGAGTAGTGACCTTTCCCTCAGTTAGGAGTTGAGAATTTAAAAGCGGCTCTGATGGAGATTTATTTGATGAGGGAGAAGCCAATTAGGACTTATATGTTCCCTAAGCGCCCTACTATCGGGACAGGTTTGCTATTGAACCCAAGTCGTTTGTTAGTCCCTTCTCGGATCGGTGTACTTAGTTCCAGTTCTTTCAGTATCAATTCCTTATATATGAATATTTTTTTTTAAAGCTATTAGTTCAAAGCAGAAAACGTTATTTATCACAATAATATTGAACCAATTTATCATGGCGGTCTGATCATTTGTAATGGAGTTTTTCATCAGTACTACGAAATCGCCTCAGCAATACGAACCCATTAGAATATTTATTAGGAGTTATTGCCCTGAACCGGTTATTGTAACTAGTCAGTTATTCACCTGAGTAACATCCGTTACATACATGTATTAAAAAGTACGATATTTTCTGATCAAATCGAATTGGCAGAAAAGAGCTCTTTTTCATTTAGTTTTATAAAAGTATTTCTTTTTGACGGAAATTTAAAGATAATTTAAAAGAACGACAATCCATACAACCCATATTATCAAATAATAAAATAAATATCATATGAGTTGCCTCTGGGAAAAATATATGATCAAGATTTCTGTTAGTAATAATATCGTGAAAATTACTCCACAACGTGAGTGCAAAATGTGCAACACTAAAGAATACTAAACATTTCATAATATATTATTTAAATGTTCGATTTACAGTACTTTAAGGTTAAGAATTTACAAGGGTATGGGAAATCTTGGTGGAATAGAAATATTTAAGCCAACCACTGCTGAAGATATGAGAAAATATTATTTTTTATCTCAATTATATCAAATTATAGAGAATTGGTAAACTAATCTGGAATATTGTCCTCTGCATATTATGTCAAAAATTCCATATTTCTCATCGGTAGGTAATCTGTCCGACTCTAGGTATAGGGCTAATGTTTTAATTTAATTTTAAACCATAGTTTAATATAAATATTTTTTTTAAAATGTGTATTTATTGTTTTATGTGTATTGATTTATGAATATTGTTGACAATTTTAGATCTTATATTAATTTGATGATTGGAACTATTTTAACTGTCTGATTTTTACCGGATATGATTTTTAATTTATCCTTAAAGGTGTTTTAATATCTGTAATGTAGTATAAAAAGGAATGAATTTGTATTTCCATAACAATAATAATGTTTGATATTTTGTGATAGACTCCATCTGTATAGGGTTCTTCCCTTAAAACAAATAAAGACTGAATTGAATTGAATATGATATGACTTGGGTTTTTTTTTTTTTTTTCAAAATGAATCCTAATCTTTGTGTTCGGAAATCGAGATAAATATCGATTCCTAAGCGAAAACGTCCAATTAAAAAAAGTTATGTGAAAATAAGTTAATTTCTGTAATCTTATTGCTTCTTCCAAAATACCTTATACGAATCTATAAATCGTGTATTTTTGCATGTTTTATAAAGTTGAAATGAAGCGTAAATAGGAAGTTTCTTAGGAAATCGGGCGTAATCAGTCACAAACTGTGTTTATACCGGTTTCGGGAAATTTGGTCTCTTTCAAAGCGCGATATAGAGGGTTAAAGGTTAGTCTTATAGAAAAAATAACGAAAATAAAATGTAAAAAATTTTGATTTTTTATATTATTTGTTTTTAGTACTAGAGGGCTAGGATCACCCTCTGTCAGCCTAACTTTACACCAACCCCCATCTTACTGTTTGATTAATTGTATTGCATTTTTTGCTCAAATTACAAGAATACAACTGCAATTCACAATTTTTTTTTTGTTATCAACATAAAATAAACTGAACGAAACCACAGTCCAGACTAATTTTTAATTTCTTTAAAAATGTATATTATACATTCGCGTGAATACATAATATATTCTATTCAAGAGGAAAATGTCTAGATAAAAAAAAACTGTTGTCAAGTAGGTAAAAGCAAACTACCACCTCCAGATTAATACCATTTTCCTTACAAATTTTTGTGTAATCTCTATTTTACATCAGGATAGTAGGAGGTTATAGAATCTCAATACAAATGTAATTAAATGAATAGCTGTATATTTAGTGCCAATTACACAGCTGTTAGGAGAGCTCCTGTAATCTCCTACTCTCCTAATACTAAAAAATAAATAAAATATGAAAATCACTAAAAACTTTTGATGTAATACATTACTCTCTTGGTGTTATTCTATTTAATTTATTTTTAATAATTGTACAAATGGTATGAATGAACTGCTGTATCACTGTTACTAGTCTAATCTAATAAATAATAAATAAAATCTAACAAAATTCAATAAAGATTTTTTAAAAAATCATAAAGCAGTCTTCTAGAAAAAATAATAATAATAAGTACTAAACTTAGACGGAAAACCAAAAAATATATACCCAGGCTCTTACAGAATACAGAATACAGACTCTTTTTCTTTCACCTATAAAACGAAGGGATACCGACGTTTAAGACCGAAGGAATACGTTCTCCTATTCTTTCTATATGGTTATATTATTATATTTTGTTAGAAAAATACCCAAAATCGTAGATGATATTATGATTTTTAATTGTGTGTTTTCTGAAGTATTCATCCGGTAGGTATCACTTCGCAGCAATTAAATAATTATCATTTTGGAAATTAAGAAGAAAAAATAATGACAAAAGATATTGTATATTGATACATACTTCAATTTATATTGAGAAAAAAAAATTCCTAATAAGGACAAATATTCCAATTCCTCTCTCCTTTATCTATTGGTGTTTATATGATTGGCAAATATTATTTTTAATAAACCTCAGAGTGTATGTGGCTAAAGCTCCTCTGGCTTTAGTAGCAGTGACGCGGTTGAGAGAGTAGCACAGGGATCTCTTGAAGTCATGTTTTCCTTCTATAGTTGGGGGGAGAAGCCTGGCTTGGGGTTCCCTGCCTGATTGTATATATTGTATTTAGGTATGACTGTGTTTTTATGTTTATAATTTACTTATTTTTAAGTTATTTTATTTTTTATTGTACACAATGTTTTATTATTATTTTACTTTTGTTAAGTTTATATTTTCTGTATATATGGTATGAATGCGTTATGTCATATATCATTATAATTATTGTCCATGTGACAGATTGTTATATTTCTAAATAAATAAAAAAAATAAACCTCAGGAATTATATTTCCAACACTATCAATTATTCCTCACAATTTATATCAAGCTTTGGGTAACCTTTTTACAATACAAGACTCTCAATTAAAAATAAATATAGTTACGAATATATGCAGGTATCATTTTCCTAATGAGATATCGATGAAAATAGATGTAAGATAGCTTAGATAATTGGCTTGATGATTATTAGGTATTTGGTAAGGGATAGAGGGATAGGATGCAAATGGTGTTTCCGACTTGAGAGATCCAAACAGGATATGCATGGAGGAATAGCCAATCAGTCCGGACGGTTAGCGCATCAAAGTCCGAATCCTCTCTCGCTCAAATTAACACTTGCTCTATACTGTCATCCCTCAATGGATTGTGGCTACTTTCAACACCGCTTGTGGTTGAAGGAAAACCCGTCTATTATTGAATTTCCTAATTTTTTTTTTCTTAAAGCTATAATATTAGTTTTTTTTTATTTATTTGTTTTCCTTATATCTGGCTTTTAAAAATCAATTATTTAACAAGTTGATACTTGACTTGTATTTTCTCTGTCTATTTATGTCGAATTTTCTCTTTTCTAGGAGTTTTAAGCAAATGTTATCTCATCAAATAAATCTTTCTTTAATAGTACAATAAAATTGTTCTTCTATTTTACAATTGGTTGCTCAACTGCATCCAGTTGCTAAATGACACAGCATACTGATCAGTCGTACAGAAACAACTTAATACTTAAAACACAAAAAATCAAAAGATAACTGGCTTAGAAAAAAATTCGTTTTTAAAATAAAATACATAATATTTAGGATTGTGGTACAGTTATACTCAAAGATAAAATAAAATTAGGAGTTTTTACATACAAATGGGTAATAAGCAGGTGATTTATCCTTATGCTCAACTAATTATACTTGTATATACTATATATAGATGGATAAGTAGTCCACTGATCAAGTATAAGGATGAAATAAATTATCAGGATTTTCAGACACATTTATTTATTATTGGGTTAGCCGATGGTTCGACACAAACATGCGGATCGCGAGATAAGAAATGAGTGAGACTAGAACTCTGTGGAGACAGTTCTCTAAGAGTTCTTGTATCAACTTGCAAACTGTATAGCCCTGATGATGGCCCACAAGTTTGGATCGAAACGTCGGCTAACTCAATAATAATAAATAGTGACTGAAATTCCTAACAATTTTTGTTTTATTCTTATAATATATATACATAATAAATATTAAAAAATATACCAGAAATTAATCATATAATAACTATATCACACGTATCATACGTATATAAATGATAATTATTAAATACAAATATTTTTTTTTGTTTTTATTTTAATAAAACTTAAAACTGTATTACATGAAAAATACAAGTAAATATGAGATTGGCAACATGACATGTTCAACACGAAGACAAACTACCCATTGGTAGAACTCAAATTAAAGTTCTATAGTACAAGGTGCTGAGGCCATCTTCTTTTCAGACGCCTCGAAGGATTATTAGGAATAGAAGTGGAAGCAAGAGGATTTGAATGGATCAGAAGTTTATTATGGAAGGATAGGTATCTGGATTGGGCTAAATTGGAAACATATGGTACATTAAGGTCGTTATGGATGATTTTATTTATGTCGTATATATGAGTCTTTTGTAAGTAATTGGAAGTTTAGAGCGTTTGCCTAGTAAGTGCTGGAGTAGTGGAAAACGTCGAGCGGTTGCTTGTCGTTTCAGTCTGGTATGAGGTTCCCAAGTGAGCCGTTTGTCCAGGTGGAGTCCTAGGTATCGGATTTGTTTAACAGGGATAAGTGGGATATTGTTAAAGGATACAGTAGGGCAGAAAGTCATAAAGTATAAATAATAAATTTAAAATGTACTGTTGAACATTTAAAAAAACAAAAACAAACGTGAAACCTCAAATTTTGAGAGGGAGTTAAGTTTTTGAATTTTTTGGTCGATCACATTGGTTGATTATTGAAAATAATTAACCAAAAATATGTAAAAACCGCGATATCTCTACTAATAGTGCTTTGATTTCGATGAAACTTCCTTCATTTTTTTAGGAAATTTAATTACCTTTGAAACATCATATTACAATATCAACAAAAAACTATAAACTTTTCGAGCTATTCGGAATCTAATTTTACCATCCCTCGTAACTTTTTTTCCAGCTTCTTTTCGTTGAAGTATGTTATATAAATAAATTTAAAGGGAATCGAGAAAATGACTTTAGCATGTTTCATTGAAATCGTTTTGGAGCTACAGTCAATAGCACGCAGGTTTTTAGGCCGCCATTTTTAAAGTAAAAGGTGGATAGTAATGCCGATGAAGGAGGATCATCCTCGGGTGAACTCTGATTTTAAATCATAATTTGAAAAAAAAATAAGTCCAGTAGTTTCGGAGAAAATGCGCGGACGGCAGACGGACAAAAAAATGTTTATTCGTTTTTCGAATTCTACGCATCCTGAAACGTGAAACCTCAAATTTTGAGAGGGGGTTAAATTTTTTAATTTTTTTGTTCGATCACAATGGTTGATTATTGCAAATAATAAACCAAAAAAAGAAATCTAAGTAATGACATTTTAAGAAATCTCTAGGAAAGTCAGGTTCCCTGTGAATAGAATTTCTTGTACTTGGAAGAAATTTTCGGAATGGAAGAAACAAAAAATTACTTATACTTAATACGGTACCATAGGTACCGCTTGATAAGATTTAGTAGAGAAGAATTATTATTAAATTATTTCATAAGATTTGTTAGAGGAGAATTAAAAAACAAAATGTTCGGTCAATTTATCAAGCATTTGATTCCCCATTTTTTTATTAATCATCCGCACATTATCTAACTCGCTGAAACAAATGCATTGACTACAATAGCAACAACAAAACAATGGTTTTTTTTGTTTTTTTCTCGGGAACGACTGGGGGTAATATAATTGGAAAGGACAAAGCTGAGTATTATTCCGGCTCAATAGCATTGCCTCTTCAATAAAACATACTCCATCAGGGACGTTACCTAACAGGGACAATTTTTTAAAGGTATCCAATATTCAGATCCTCCCTCTCCCCCTTCCAACCCCGAGCATTTAGGAATAAATCACCCCCATGGGATCCCGGACCTACAGTTATGAATAAAACTCCCCAACAAACAGGACAACACTCGAGATCCCATATCTCATCCATTCATTGCTATTGGGAACATGTTTAAGGCTACAATTCTGCCAGGGCTGCGCTACGAATACTAATGCCACTACTAGCAATATTTGCCACTCAACTAATTTTTCTTTAATGTTATTTATCCATTGCGAATAAATTTATAACTCGGAACTGGGATGAAATTTTAATTCTCTTAATAAATGCTTACAACTAACCAGTAGCAAATTCATCAGGATTTAATTTTGAGTTGTCTATATTTTTTTTATTATTATTTTTTTTTTTTACAAATAGACAATACAGAAAAAGTAATAATTTAATTTTTTTTTCTTGACTAGTCCTTATATTTAAGACGGTAAGCATAGTCGTTACTCGAAAAGGAATACTTTTATGAAACTTAATGAAAAAGGACTTCTTTCAGCCGATTTTATTGCAGAGTCAAAGCGTGTTTCTTTTTATCTTAAATATTGATAGAAAAAGCGTTAAAGTATCGATTGAGCATCCAGTAAGTAAATGAGGTAATCGGACTGTATCAATTATCAATAACCTTATTGTTTCATAGAAGCTTCTCTGCAATGAAATTGGCCGAAAGGAATCCTTTTTCATTGTGTTTCATAAAAGTATTCTTTTTTGACGGAATGTTACCAGTAAGTACCTGTATTATATGTCTTATAATTTAAAAAGAGTAGATTATGCGATTGTTTAAGTGTTAAGCTCAGATCAAAACAAATATACACCAATATAAATAAATGTTTTATTATATTTTGAGAAGGCTTCAGCCCGAAAATTTGGTCTCTTTCAAAGCGCGATATAAAAATAACGAAAATAAAATGTAGACAATTTTGATTTTTCATAATATTTGTTTTTAGTACTAGAGGGCTAGGATTACCCTCTGTCCGCCTAGCGTTAGACTAACCTCCATCTTACAACTGTTCAATTAATTGTATTGCATTTTTTGCTCAAATTACAAGGATACAACTGGATACAACCCCTCTCCAATTTGAATTCTCCAGTGTATTATAGAATACATTTTGCATACAAATTATTTTTTTACCTCACTAGATTTTGTTTCTGTACTAAAGTGAAATGGTATTCATCTTCACACTATGAAATTTAAAGCCAACAGTAAATCATTATTTATCTATCATTAAATAATATCAAATAACATAAAATTAATTTTTTTATTAATTTATTAGGTTCGATGCTCTTTTAGTTTGTTTTCGCACAAGTTTACCTCTTATGAAAAATCTGATAGAGTAAATAGAAAATTTGAAAACCAGTAAATTTCAAAATTGTATATGATATAGCTTATGTTATTATATGTTAGCCTATAGGTTATGTTCTAATAAAGGAAGAGTAGGATGCATGTATTTGATCCTTAGGATCGGATCTCATTATCTTGCCACGTTTGAGATGCTTGGCTTAAGGCATTGATTATACCGTCAGGTTAAGCGACCTATATAATTCCAACTTGGTTGGCAAACTGCAGTTTTAAGCCTAATATTGATTATCTTTTGAGAATGGTAGATATATTGGGTAAACAGTTTGTCTTATGTATATCAAAAGTTTATATTATTGCTTATTGGGCATTCCCAAGGCAACAAATGATATGACATGCAATGATTTATTAAAGTTTTTTATATGAAACAAAAATTATAATTAAAACCCAAGCGGCCTAAGTAATAAAATGTAAATATTGAGGCACTTTAAATTTAAAGTATTTTTAGTAAAAAAAAAAGAAAGTAAAAAACATTAAACTGCCTACTTTTTTTCTTCTGAGAATAATGAACAATAATTTTTGGTATTTATTTGCTAATTTAAAATATATATTTTAAATTTAAAATTTAATTTAATCGAAAATTACTTTAAATGAAAAACTTTAAAAATTTGTAACCCCGAAGCTTCTGATACCCAGTTCATACTAAATATTTAATTATTGAAATAATAAAGTAAAAATTTACATTTTGTCTTACTAATATAATAATAAATATAAAACAGATCATTTGTTTACATTGATACATAACATAACGTATAAAATTAAAATTTAATAATTACGTAGAATTGATGTTCGATAATACAAGAGTGTGATCAAATTCAGTAAAAAGACGTCTTTAAATCTATAATTTAATATTAATGCATATGATATAGCATTAATGTATTAATATTATAATTCACATAGTGTTATATCCTGCAAGAAAATGTATTTTTATTAAATTTTAAAGTTTCGATTTATTATTCAAAAATGAACATTTTATTTATTTTTTTAATACTATATCTGCTTAAGAACAAACGATATAAATGAAAATATCAACAAGTCGGGATTAATATTATGAAATATAAATATTTTTGAAACATAAATTTTGGTCGAAAAGTTCGAAATACATATTATTATTTGATTTTTCTGGCGCTATATTTTCCCTTCCCGACTCTAATCCGGCGTTACATCAAAATTTTTAATTATACCTGATTACAAACAGGATAAAATGCTGAAAATTTCACTCACTTACATTATTTAAGTCCGAATTTTAATTTTTGAGATATTTTAATCCAAATGTTGAAAAAAAACTCGTTGACATTTGGTTTTCGGGATTATTTTTTTCCGTTTCTACCTCTCTACCACGGCGTCGCGTTAAACTGAAATTTTGAATAATAGCTAATTACAAAAAAGATGAAATGCTGAACATTTTCCTCCCTTACAATATGCAGATATGTTTTTTAGTTTCTGAGATACTTTAATTCAAAAGCCAAAATTAGTGTACAGCCGAGCGTGAGGTCTTAATACCCACAAAATGAAGTGCTAAGCGCTCCTACATAAGTTTTTCACTTAAAAAAGTAAATATTTTCGAAATCCAAAATTTTACTTTTGAAAATACATAAAATCCAAAAATGCAATCATAAAATCTGTTCGTCCGTTAGAATTTTCTCCAAAAATATTAGTCCGAATTTTATTGAACATTTGCCATAAAAGTCATGAATCTAACCAGGATGATTCTTCGAATTATTACACCAAAACTTAAAAATAATAATGAGATATAAATAAATATTTCTGTAAAAATTAACAGTTTTTTTGTTAAATTTTTTTTTCTCTTTTTCTCACCTCTACTCTAAAGGGTATATTGTTCCATTGTTTAGCTTGATAAAAAAAATGTCCATACAGTTTTGCATTAAACACAGATACGCTTCCTAGGTGATAAGATACATTTTCACAAGAGCAGAGGTAATTAATGTAAACTTTGACGAAGATACAATTTTATTTTCACTTATTAAATATATACTTGGAAAAACCCTTCGTCAGAGGACCTGTTAAAAAGTTTCCTAATCCCATAGGAAATCATCCGCTCCCAGTTTTATTATAAAAGTTAATTTGTATTTTCTTTAATTTTCTTTCCATTAAATAATTAATCTCTAAAGGAAGGTAAAAGTTTTTTATTTTTCTCTCGTTAGTCGTTGCCTTGTGACTTAGCATAGGACAATAACTTTCATATATTAACAGTTCTAGGAATTATAGATAAAACCGGATATTATTAAGTAATAATTGACAATACACACAGTAATGCACATTAATGCAAATACAGACTTGCTTTGGACGACCATTATTGAGGAGCGGTAAATTTTTGATATTTTACTTTTAAATTCAAACGATACTACACTTATAAAAACAGCTTTGATTAAGAGGACATCAAACTATAATAATTATTAAATATAGAAAATAAATTGAATAAAAAAATGTAAATTGAGAAAATGGAAACCTCAGTGCCATCTGCAATTCAATCAAAGAATAAAGAGACGTGCTTAATTTCATTTATGAATCCATCGATAAGTTTAGGAACGATCTATCGATTTCCAACGATCATCAATGCGTTCTATATTGTATAAAGATAAAGATGATTTTTAGATGAATTTTCTTTTTGTATTCACCTTTAATTTACTTCTTAAAGATTATATTACTTGTGTAATGGTCGTGTATCCACTGAGTTTCTGTTTTCTTTGATTTAACACGTTTTGCATTATTATATTTTAGTTATGCACACATTTTTTTTTCTTGTAGAAATACAGAATTACCTTAGCAGACCTTTTTGTAACCTTTCTTAGCTGTGTTAATAGAACCTTCTCTTTCCTACAGCAAAATTCCTTTTTTTTTTTTTTTTTCTGCATACAAGTGATCTTGGCTTTTCCTGCCCTGATGATGCCTGAATTGGCTAAAAGTTGGCAAGTTAAATATTCACCTATATGTTCGGAACTCATGGCTTGTATTTTTTATTTCTCCATTTGTAAAATTAAAAATCAAACTTGAGCTTGATTCACCCTTGATGTAACATTATTACTCCATTTTACGATATACAATATATGCTTGATTATACAATTGATACTTTGAAAGTTCAATTTATTTTCAAGAATAAACCTCTGTTATCTACCAATATGAAGCAATATTGACAATCCCCTCCTTTCCTGACATAAATCAACAATCATCATCCTTCTTACGTCCACAACCTTCTCCAATTCAAGTCCTCAGTCCATTCCCTTTTAACAAGATCTCGACCTTCTGACCTCTACATCCCTTCTCAAAGATCTGCCTCATTCAAAACTCCTTTATTGAACGCGCTGTCAATTGTTGGAATTCCCTACCTTGCATTTCCCCTTCATATCCACATTCAAAACAATCCTATTCCAATTCCTATATCCCAAAAACAGACAGATGCTTGCTAATCTTTTGATATTATACATTTCTAGTATATCATTCATCATCAAATAATAGTACTATTCGATATTGTAAATTTCACTTGGGATATTACAATATCTTCCTACTTAATGCTACTGAATGCATTTATTGTTTTGTTTTTTATTCTTGTACAAATAAATCTGTAGCTATAGTAACAATAAGATAATGATGTGTTTACATATTATTCATTATTTAAATACTCTTACATTTTATATTGTCAGATTTTACTTTCCTTTGTTAGCAGAAACACAGCTTATTTTAAAGAAGAACTCAATGTTTTTTTTATTATTTTATTTCTTAAAAGTGTATAATTATAATTTTTCCTACTTTAGTTTTAAGTGTCTTGTCATAGTTTTAAGTGTTTTGCATAGAGATTTTTATTTGTATATAGCTTGTTTAATTAATATTTTCTTTACTTTTTTTCTTTTTTTTTTGTTACTGTTTTATTTAGGCCAGATGTAGTCTTTTAATTCTGTACTATTTTGTTATTTGACAAATATTTTGTTTGTTGACTCAGTCCCAGAATAAAGTTATTTTCTATTTCTAAATTTACTTATTTACACTTGATCATTAGTCAATATTCAAAATTATTATTTGCAGGGGCCAACCAGTAATAATATAATAAAAATTATATGTTTTTAAGTATTCCAATTTTTTTTATGATTTATTTCTAAATATTTGCTGTTTGATATCCCTTGTACTGTATCTCGGATACATTTTATGATTTTTCGAAGCATTCTAAATTTCTAAATAATCTGTATTTGTTGACTGTTAATCCGGGTGTTGGGGCTCACCTCTACGTTTATATTTTTCTTCTAAACTGACTTATAATCTATCTTACATTTTGCCACATCCAAGAAGCCGGCGGAAACGTAACAGTATTAAATTCATTATTCGTTAAATATAGTAGAGAGTCTTAAAATTTTATAATTATTCTATTCATAAATTCATTTACTTGAGGAAAATTTAATAAAGCATGTAGTTCGTCTGACTTCTCTTTTTCAAAGAGCCTGTTTTGTTGTTGAATTTTGAATCAAGGTCATTTTCGACAGACTAGTAAACCAAATACTGAATATATTTTTTAAAACTTTCTATTAATATAAAATTAGAAAAGATGAGATTTTCGACCCTTATATAAAATAAATAACATCTAGAGAGGCGAACGAAATTCGTACAAACAACTCGTGAAGCAAGTATTAGGTCCAGTAGGCGCAACAACATTGAGGGTTAAAGTTTCAGGAGAGGCAATCTTCTTTCATGAAAAGAGTTTGGAATAAATGATGTATAGATCAATTGCTAGGCGCGATTGCTTCTTTACTTATTCAATTTTTATTATTCAGGGCCGACATCTCCCCGCTCAAGGGTTGGCTTCTTCAGCTCTACAAACATTTCCCACCGAGTTTCATTTTCCTCCATGTTCCCCGTTGATTATTTAAAGGATTCCATATCCCCTCAATACATACATCTCCTAAGCCCTTCCGAGCCCCAATTTACATGACAAAATCCAAAGATAGCGCACTTTCTTTGCCAACCTAAGGTAGATAGAGGCTATGAAAGACCCTAACGCTGAAGAAAGAAAAATTCAATCTTATGTAAAATAAAATTTGTCTCATACAACAAGGATACCATAATTTAAGCTATTCGTGTATTATTTTAGATTTTTTTTAGAACACCCTTACAAGCTTTGATGTCATTTAAAATTTTAAAAATTGACTATATATTTATATAAACATAGTTGCTGGATTTTTATTTGTTTTCTAATTTTAATTTTAACCAAGCCTGCTGTGTGGATTTATATCTAATGTCTTAAAATAAATTTAAAATAAAAATTTTTATAATATATGTTCTGTGGTACAGATCCTTTTTTATCAATTCGTTACCATACGTCTAAAACTACGTAACTAAGCTTTCGACCGGGTGTGGCAGGATAAGTTGCTTTTCAAGCTTAAAACCCACTTACTCCAATCCTTGTATGTAGTCCTCAAATCCTACCTTTCAAATCGTTCCTTTCAAGTCCGCTGCGGCACCGAATTCTCCAATTATTATCCAGTTGAGCCTCGTGTTCCACAAGGCAGTGACTTGGGCCCAGTTCTCTACATCCTTTTCACAGCTGACATTCCAAGCCATCCTAATAACCTTCTAGCAACATTAGCTGACGATACCGCCATCCTGTCATCCCACCCAGACTCTGAAACAGCATCCTTTAATCTACAAAGACACATCCCCCTAATAGAGCATTGGTGCAACAATAAATCAATGAATCCAAATGCAAACATCTCACCTTTACCCTCCAACGCAGATCCTGTCCACATATCCTTTTCAACTCAGTACCTCTTCCCATCTCAGAAACAGTTCGGTATCTTGGATTCCTTTTAGACAAAAGACTACCATGGAACCCACATACCAGACTTAGAAGACAAGAACTTAAGCGACGATTTGGCCAGTTATACAGACTACTTAACAGAAAATCTAACCTCTCAATTGAAAACAAACTATTAATTTAAAAGACCATACTGAAACCCATCTGGACCTACGGATTCCAAGTGAGACATTACTTCTACTTTTAAATAATAAAATTAAGGATAAAAAAAAAATAAAAACCAACAAAGGATAAGTGTCTATCCTGAACTATCCGCGTGCAACATTGTGGCAGGCGCAGCTTGCTTTGGACATCCCTGCTTTATGTTATTCTCCCATTTATATCTCAGCTATTCGGCCTCATAAGAACTATCTGTAAAGTCTTTTAAATTAAATAAAATAAAATAAAAGTTAAAATTAAATTGGGTATAACTCATACACGACAATCACACGCAATACGTCCCACAAACACCACCTCATTTTTCAAATTAATATGCTTCCCCCTTTGTTTTCTAGTATTCTAGACACGACAACTAAAATAAATAAATGAAAACTCGGCAGTCAGACAAAGACATGAAACTGGTTGAGGAGAGACAGCTGTGACAGCACACGAACATGGAACATGATCGCCGGAACCTTCGAGCACGGTATCAATGTCCCCACTTTCTTTGAATGGGGTAACCTAATCCTAGCGTATTGTTATAACAATATCAGCTCGCGGCTGGCACACACCGGTACCCTAAACATCCATAATAGGGCCAAAAGTGGAACATTAAATGGAGCGGTGTGAACCGGTCGTTTCATGGGAAGGAACCGGCGAACTTAACGACCGAGCTTCCCCTACACTGTCTTACGTTAATTAATAGGTCTATAATGAAGAGGTTTATGGGACTACGAGACCATATCTTCTAACATCAGGGGAGTCCTAAAGAATGGTCGTAACTGGAGCGAATGGAACGGTAGTGTTTGGTTAGTGTAATCTGTCCGGTAGCATCTTCCCACGTAGGTTAGGTATTACAGGGAATTAATGAGGAACATTAATACTTAAAGTGTTTAACCTATAATAACAATGAGCCCCCCACCCACTACTCTCACTCACTTTCTCTCTATCTCTCTCTCCCTCTCTCGCTCTCTCTCTCTCCCTCTCTCTCTCTCTCTCTCTCGAGAGAGAGAGAGAGAGAGAGAGATATAGATATACATATAGATATATATATACACGATTGGTGGTGTCGGCATCGAACCTCCGGGTTCGCTAAGCCTTTTATTATTACTATATATATATATAGGAAAAATGAACAATAATTAGGAGAAAATTTCGAAAATTCTGGTTGCATATATATATATATATATATATATATATACATATATATATGCAACCAGAATTTTCGAAATTTTCTCCTAATTATTGTTCATTTTTCCTATCTCTCTGACAATTTATCGATGCCATGTCAGAAAAACTATTGCTCTTTCGAGGAGAGCCAAGGCCCCAAGCCATTTTCGCACAATTTAATAAGAAGTGAAGTATTGTTGAGCGTGTCTCGTCGATGCAAATAAACAAGATTTTTTTTCACGGTTTTCGCGCACAAGAATCAAATCAATCATTTGATGTTGTTCAGCACGTTTGCCAAGCTATAGTAACTAATAGTATAATCACATACACATGTGTTACATATTCCACGTTCTTTATTTCTCACACCAAAATCGCTACTTTTTTAATTTTTTTAAACGATTCAAAGCACTTTGTCAAAACCATGATCACAGTATTTTTCTTCAACAATTATTCGATGCGATTCGGCAGTGTTTTTTTTAAATGGTAACAAAAGACTAATTCTGTCAGCGAATCGTAGTTTATAGAATGAAAACTCGAAATAACTATTAAAATGACGCCGCCAAATGAAACTTTTATTGTTGTGATTTAATAATCGTTCCCACGTTTTTTTTCTATAACCCTATCTCAACTTTTCTGGCATACAGGAGGTTTGTTCTAAAAATAAAATCAAACGTTCAAACTTATTCTAGCATTAGTGGGAAGGCCGAGCTTCATACTAAATAATTACGCCATTTTATTTCTAAGAACCAAAAATAATCGGCTTACAATTAGTTAAACTTGATGTTAAGTAACGATTTTATATAGGCATAAATAACAGATCTTCTTAAATACTGGAGATTAGATATACGGTCTTCTTATATATGGCCCACTTCTGTTCGTTACGTTCACTTAAGAACTTATAGAATCCAAGGCGGGTCCATGTCAATGGAATTTAAGTCTTACAAAAGAGTTCTTAAGGTTTGGTTGGGTAGGAGAAAATAACTTCTGCATTCGCATCAAACTTAAGGCGAAATTCTGACAAATGTAAAAAAAAAAACATTTAAATGTAGGGTGATCCTTATCCGTATTTTGAGGTTAAGAATGAAGATCCCGACATGTTGAGAACCAGATTCACCATGGATGACTTCAGCCTCCAGGCAATAAAAGATACTTCTTATTTAAGAGGAAGAACGCTTAAGGGAAATCCTGCAAATCGTAAAACTGAGCCATGGGATGTCGAGATTGACATAGGAGCAGTATAAATTGGAAATAAGAGGGATCTAGATTTTGAAGAAATCTGATTTGTCTCCGGGTTGGATAGCGGAGGCTACCTCGGCTGGGACATTTGTCTCTTTTAGTGGCCTCGTTGGCTGGAGCGAGCTGGAGCCTTCAGTCCCCGCTGGACAAGCGCTACGAGGGTCCCGACCGATAAATTCCAGGCTATGGTTACTTATTGGTCTTAGAGGACGTCGTATTTTATCTTCCGCATTTCTTCTTTATTGTATTTCGCCTATTTCATTTTATCTGGGTATTTTGAGACGTATTGGGAAATGATCTATGTCGTTGAAATAATATTTCAACCACTTTGGCAAGATACTCAACCATCTTGAACAAAAATAATAGAAAATAATATTATAGCTTCTATAAATGGAAAATATGTAAAATATATCTCTTAAGCAAAACATTGGTTTGAGAATTTTCTATAATGTAAATTTATTCTGATTCAGCAAAAAATTATGAAATTTATTGAAGTGGAGACAGAAGCGAAGAACATAGCAACCTATTATTAATGGAACCGAAAGGCAAACAATTGACCAATTAATTTAAGTCTGAAACCTTCCTTCAGAGTGCTATAAGTTCGCTACAGAATGTTCTCCCTGCAACACTTATGGAGGCAGCCCTGATGAAGGCCTGAACTTCAGGTTGAAACGTCGGCATATGTAAAAATAAATATTATCATTTATTTTTGCCTTCTTTTTTGACTGACCATCCCAACTATTCTTCTCTTCATTATCCACGACAGTCAACCATTTACCAATTATAAAACAACTTAGGTTTATTCCATTTATTCAAAAACGTTTCGATCCCTGTTTTTTAACATAAATAATAGGATCATCTTCATTTTTTTAATTGAACATCCATAGCTCCAAGCTCTGTCATCTTGATGTCCTTGTGGCGTACTGTTGGGGGTCTTTCAGCGTATTGTCCGGCTTGGAGTATCGATACTCAATTAAAAAACTGAAGTGGATCCGATTATTTATGTTAAAAACAGGGATCGAAACGTTTTTGAATAAATAGAATAAACCTAAGTTGTTTTAAGTCATCTAAGTGTATTTCATGACCTATTATATTATTCGAATATAATTCATATCTTAAGTTATAATATATATATATGTTAACTATCCAATGAAACCAAAGAATAAATACGTCTTAGGATTTAGATCCTGCATACTTGACACATTTAACTTTTGAAAAATCTAGATAAGTTATGATAAAAACAAACGTTAGATTACAATCAAATAGTCAAAACTGTAACAGATCTCGACAAACCAGACAAGACGGAACCGTCCGTGATTTTAATATGTAAGAGATTTTCCCTAGCCACTTATGTAAATAAATTTTATAAGACTGGCTTGGTAGCCGAAAAGAGAGTTTGGTTCTGTTTACGAATCACGTTTTAGATATTTGGGGAGATAGGGCCTGGTTGGGACTAACCTACACCAACTTCGTGATGGTGGCACTCTTTGAGGAGACAATAAAGGGGAGGGGTAACCGCACAGTTCCCACGTAACTTATTCTCAGTCATGGTCCAGTCTTTTTATCTCCGGGTCGCTTCTGTTTCTTCAGGAGGCTGTCATGGCCAAACAGATAGTATAACGAAAACAGGAGTTTTGATCTGTCAAGATAAAGAGAGAGTAAATATCGTCATTGTTTATGATTACTCTTGGGTTGGGAAGTTAGTTTGGGGGATGCATTCAAGGTGAGAAACATAAATAATAATAAAAAAAAAAACCTAAAGTGTATGATTTATACCACACTATAGAAGTGAAAACATCAGCAATGCGAGTTAACAATATGAGTTATAAATAATAGCTCATTATAAAGAGAATGGACGAATGAATGAAGTTCTCATTTCCCTCAGTTACAGTATGCGGTTCGATTTGTTACTTTCTGAGATATTTTAGTCCATATGTAAAACATTTCAATTAGTCGACTCCATCCGACATTACCCGAGTGTTAATATTTCGAAAATCTGACGGATCAATCTAATTCACTCTTCATAAACAAGTGCAAAACCTGCCTAAAGAAGGTTTCACTTAAAAAATTTGTCAAACTTTGAAAATTTAAAAAAAAATAAAATTGCTCATTATAAAGAGAATGAATGAAGTGCTGATCATTTCCCTCGCTTACAGTATGCGGTTCGATTTTTACTTTCTGAAATATTTTAATCCATATCTTCCATTTGGTTTTCAACATTTTTTTTCCTTTTCGCCTCCCTAATACGGCGTCACGTTAAGATACAGTTTTGAGTAATAGCTCATTACAGAAAGGATGAAATGTTGAACAATCCCCTTTCTTATACTATGCAGGTCCGATTTTTAATTTCTGAGATATTTTAATCCATACCTTCAATAAAAATCGCTATCACTTAGTTTTCGACACTTTTTTTTCCCTTTTCGCATTTCTAAAACATTGTTGCGTAAAGATAAAATGTTTAATAATTACTCATTACAGAGAATATGAAATTATAAACATTTCATTTGCAAACAATATGCAGGTCCGATTTTTAGTTTCTGAGATATTTTAATCCATATCTTCAATAAAACTCGCTATCATTTGGCTTTCAATTTTTTTTTTCTTTTCGCCTTTCTAACACGGCGTCACGTTAAGATACAATTTTGAATAATAGCATATTACAGAAATGATGAAATGTTGAACAATCCCCTTTCTTATAGTATGCAGGTCCGATTTTTAATTTCTGAGATATTTTAATCCATATCTTCAATAAAACACTCTATCATTTGGTTTTCGACACTATTTTTCCTTTTCGCCTTTCTAACACAGTCTCGCGTTAAGATACAATTTTGAATAATAGCCCATTACAGAGAGGATAAAATGATGAACATTCCACTTGCAAACAATATGCAGATCCGATTTTTTCTTTTTGAAATATTTTAATCCATATGGAAAAACACATAAATTAGTCGACCCCAGTCGACTTTACCCGAGCGTTACACGTCGGAGATCTGACAGCTCAATCTAATTCACTCTCCACAAAAAAAGTGTAAAACGCGTCTAAAGTAGTTTTCACTTCAAAAAATAAGAAATTTTCTGCCAAAGTTTCGGCCACAGTTCCTGGCCTTCATCAGATTTGAGGAAATCCGAGACAATAAAAAAATTAAATTATTAAAAGATGTAAAACAAGATATAAAGTATTTTTTTATTCAGTTTACTTCTTAGTATTTATTTCTTAATTTTAGTCCTTAATACCAGCAATTCAGCTGACTGAGTTGCTCGGAGTTCTCCTAAGTGAATGAATTTTGTAAATATTGTATAAAAGTATGTGTTTATTTAAGTTGTTATTTTAATTAGTTTAGTTTCTTTTGTTTATATACATTTAATTTTAGTATTATTATTTTGCTGTTTAATTTATTTTTGTTTACTGTATATTGAGTTTAAATGAGCTACTCTTTCATTATTACTGATGTTCTTAAATGTGACGGAAAGAAATGTTGAAATGAAAAAAAAAAAGCATTAATTTATTATTAACATGAAAAAAAGTAACATGAATAAAAAATTAAAAAACAAAACAAACACCAACTGTACAGCACTAACACACCATTCAATCACAAATTTTATTCTAAAAAAAACAAAAATACTAAGCAGTGAGGTAGTAAGAAAAACAAAAGATTACTTTAATCAATCCATAGAATACAAAAAAAGATAAAACCGTAATATAATAAAACCGACATGAAAAATTTAAATATATATTATGATGACATAATAAATAAAATAAAAAGCTAGAGTTAATAATCAACATATTTATTTTTATATATAAATGCCAAGGGACCATAGAGAATTTATTTAACTGTACACATTTGTATAGCTCTAACATATAATTTCACTTCAACAAATAAAAGCGGATAACCAAAAAATGGTAAATTTTTTTATCGTAAACTAGATTTTTCGACTTATGAGTATTATTTCATGTTTTAGGACGGTAAATACTCTAAATTCAAAGGAATGGTATCTTTCTACTTATATAGGCTCGCTATCTATTTTCATCCGCCACTATTTCGTTTTCCAACGATTATAATCTTATCTCTCATCCCTGCAGTTATAATCTTACGTTATCTGACAGACGTGCATTTTTCTTTTCCGGTCTGAAAAATGTCACTTTCTTTACCACGGGTTCCCGGACAAAATTGCATTTTAAGAATTTCACCTACAGTCTCAATTCCTTGTAAAACATTGCAAAATGGAGTTATCTAAAATGAATCTAAATTTTACTCTGAGTGTTCCATGAATGTTAGATTTTATAGGATAAAACAAACGGTTACGGAACAGGTTCAAATAATAACAACTTGATTGGAAAGCGGTCAGGTCTGAAAAAGCCCTTTTACCACTATCCGGAAAATATAATTGATGTTACAATGTTGAGAAGATTGGAGTGCTTTTGTTAGGTTAACAGCTCAAATCAGGAACGAATCAACAAAAAAAATAATCATCAAATAATGAGAATCTCGAAAATTAACGATTCTCACAGATCTTTTTCATTCCCTCGACAAACATTTAGTATTGGGTAATTGTTCAATTGTAACATGAAACGTATACAACATTGATCTAGTCAAAAAATCTGTAATTACCCTTGTAACAATGAAGGTTTAAAACAATTATAAACGATAATTTATTTCGCATAAGACTCATTATAGTATTTAATCACAATTTTATGTTCTGTTATAGAATTATACTTTTCTTAAATAGTCAAAAAGTTGTATTTATTAAATTTTCATAATAAGTAATATATTCTAGAAGTAAATCATTTACTGTTCTGGTTACTTGGAAGTGAGTGCATGCACATTGGGACTTTTAATCCTCGCAGAAGGTACTCTTGGAAAAACTGAAAAAATGATATGCGTTACGTAGGCGGAGGGGAGATAATTTTTTCATGTCTTGATCTTTGGTTTAAATGAACAATATATATTTGCTCGTTTTTTCTTAAAACTTAATTTAAACTTTCATATAATTAGAAAGGATAACCTTTTTGCTATAGGATATCCAATACTGTATCAAATTTGTAATATTAGTTTGTATTCAAGTCAATATCTTCATATTAATACGTACAATCACAGGTACATTTTAACTTAAACTATTAATTTAAAATGTTAAATAACAAAAATTTTAAATCTTTAAAACATGAGATGCTAAGTTAAAGGGTAGTTGAAACCACTGGTTGATCTACGGAGATTTTAGCCCTTCCCCCTCCCCTCCCTCCGTCCCTCCCACAAACGAATCTCTTCCATTGGTCCATATTTGTTCCTGTGTGCGATTAAATCTAAATACTTAAACAATCACAATATGTTGTTATTTTTTAAAATTATAATCCACATACACTTACTAAATATAACCATGCTTAATATAAAAAATCTTAAAACATTATCTCTAAAAGTATTATTGTTTGTGTAATTATTTTTGGTTTATTATTTTGAATAATGAACGATTGTGATCGAACGAAAAACTCAAAAACTTAACCCCCTCTCAAAATTTGTAGTTTTACGTTTCAGGATACGTAGAATTCGAAAAGGGAATACAATTTTTTTGTCCGTCAGCCATCCACACATTTTCTACTGGACCGATATTTTTAAAATTTGGATTTAAAATTATAGGTCATCCGAGGATGATCCTCCTTCATCAACATTTCTATCCACTTTTCTTTTCAAGATGGTGACCAAAAATCCTGCGTTGCTATAGACGGTAGCTTAAACGAATGTACAGATATCAATGAAACTTTCCTAAAGTATTGCCCCCGATGCTCTTTAAATTTATTTATATAACATACTTCAACGAAAAGAAGCTGAAAAAAAAGTTACGAGGGATGGTAAAATTAAATTCCGAATAACTCAAAAAGCATACACATTTTTGTTGATATTAAATATGGTTATTTAAAAGTTTACGGAATTTCATATATAAAAAAATCGTTAAAATCGGATAATTAGGAGCAAAGATATGGTTTCTAGATGTTTTTTACGTGTTATACTGCAAAGGGTGAAGTAATGCTAATTTTTTTTTAGCATATTACTTATGTTTAAAAAAAAATTGTTTAGTCCAATAATTGGAATCACCTTTTAATTTCTTTTTTTTTTTTTTTTGTCAATAGAAAGATAATGTTACATTAGATGTATAATTCTTTGGAAATAATAAACCATTGTGAAATAATTTACAGTTTTTTTTTTTTTTTAATAGGACTTCAAGAATCACTTAAACGTCATTTCATCTTATAGGTAGTCAGTTTCTTTATTTTTCTTCTTAATTAAATATCGTTAAATATATATATATACATATAAAACTCTCGAGCTGAAACTCCCAAATTCAAATCCTGAATCTGCTACTGGTGGAAAGTTGATTAAGTTGAATGGCTGGATTTTTTATTTCTCAGTAAATAATTATTTTTAATTTGTTTCAAGTAAAAAGTAACTTTCTTGTAGTACACTTGAATTATGTAAATTAATAGGTTACCAAAAAAAAAAGTGACGACAGAATACGTTAGATACCGCAGCCTCCTAAAAGACTAATGAAACGCGCTTTTTAACGATACACGGTAGCCCAATAAATCTGCCCTTGAAAGCGCATCAACAAAAAAAAAGTTAGGACCCTAAAGAAACATCTCATTGACATGTTTATACAGGTTACACAAAACAAGGGTAGCCCACAAAAAAAAAAATCACCCCTACCATTTCCTTTGTTTAGACAGTTGAAGATACTAAGGATTCCAGAACAACTTACAGATACCACTCCTGACATGTTTCCTTTCGTCCCTGATCTAGGCTAAAAGGTTACCGAAGTAAGTCGAAAATAATTTTTCTACAACCAATAAAAATCCCTAAAAAACTTATGATAAATATATCAGTAAAATCGTTCAGTTCAAGGGAACGGATTAAAATGTAACCTAACTAAAGTATATAATTCAATGAGGCGCAGTTTTTTAAGTTTAGAGGTGAGATGGCCGAGTGGGCTAATGCTTGAGCACAGCACCGCAAGTTAGACGGTAGCCCGGATCAAAGATAAGTAATTACGAGTTCGCGTTCCGGTCCCCGGGGACTTTTAACTCTGACGTTGATATCCCGCCCTCAACTCCTGGCCCTAGAAAACCCCTTTTAGTCTAAACGACAAGGAAGGTGAGAAGAAACAATTTAAAATATATATATATTTTTATTGAAATATACAATTGTAAACATATATACCACCAGTAATTTGCTATAGGAATATATTACATGAACGTACTTGTGAAGAAGCAACCCATTGGTAACATAAATTAATTTAGGAGGTCCCTTGGCCATCTTCTTTTCATACGCCTCGGAGGCTTGTCAGGAATTGTGTTGGATGAAAGGTTACAAACTAGAGGATTGGGGTGTCCAATGAGTTTGGAATGAAAAGAGGTATATCTAGTTCGGGCCAAGTCTTCGACAAGAGAAGTGTCGAGGTCTTGATGAATAATTTTGTTTGTTACATAATAAGGAGAATTTAGGATTTTACGGAGGATTTTGGATTGTAAGGAATATACGGGAAAAATTTGATGTTTTTGTAGAGCCCAAAAGCTCAAAAAAAAAAATTTAATTAAAAAAATCTATCATGGAATCAAAACTAAATGAATCTCTTCTTCCATATGCTAAAATAAAATTCTTATTAAATTTAATTATATAATCAAATCCAATAGAAATTAATTTATTGTTTATTTATCATTAATTCGTTACAGTTTCTAGTAAATTAAATGTTTCGTTAACAAATTATTTGTTTGTAGTATAAGTACAAAGGTTTCACAAAAAAAAAAAAGGTATACTCCTTTAGCATTACAAAGACATCCATTTAAATTCATGCATTTTTGTAATGATTCCTGGAAGGTTTGGATAATTTTGGGTAGATTAAACTAAAATATTTAGGTTTTAAGATTGGAACCATTTTTATGGGTTTACAACAAAAAAATATTTGATACCGATCGACACAGAACTGGTGAAACCGAAAAGAACGTGTTAAGGTTAGAATCAATGCTTCTAAATGCTTCCAGGGATTACATACAATTTACAGATTCTATTCCAAGGATACACAATATTGGAATATTATCTATTATTATCTAATCGAGGACTCAATTTTTAGATAAACTATAAAAATATTAATTGTAGAGAAATTATTTACCGTAAATGTTTTGACAGTGTGCCGAAGTTATAGTCTAAATATTTGCCCTTCATTTAGAATAAACTAAACAAGATAACCTTGAAGGTATACAAGGATAGAGCTATAGGAAATATTATATGTGAACAATTTTTTATACCTTACAAAAATGACAACTTTAAAATATATTTTCATAGTTGTTTAATTGTATGAAGTCACTTGATTCAAATAGCACGACACATTAAAAACAAGTTTCCACTTATCTGTGTTGTTTTCCTCCCGGTCACACTAACTTCCTGAATAAAAATATTAAAAAACTCTAATCATAATTTTCTACGGTTCAAACCGACCAAAACCATAAATTTTGCATAGTTTTGTGGTGGACAGTCCGTTCAAGAGTTCTCGAAATTCCTAATGAAGTGGTAATCAGAAACTTAATTATGGCAAATAGAAGCAGTGGAGGAAGCCATTGATTTCCTCCAACGCATTCAGGGTAGTAGTGAAAATTAATTTATAACTAGTTATTAACATGTACATAGGTATGTAGTGTTCTGTTTTTAATCCACTAATATTTAAGTGCAATTAAAGAAAGAAATTTTATTTAAAAAATATAAATAGAAATAATTGAATACCATATTCAATGATTCAATCAGTCGTGCTTATTATAAAGTAGTCTATGAGTGAATAATTACAATGCAAAACGAAGTACCTAGCAACGAAGTGGGCTACAGCGGCTGCTGATGATAGACAATTGGAAACAAATCGGGCCTTAAGCTAGTTAACAATGACTGAGGATAAAGGTTGTAAACGAGTCCCCACAGTGCTAACTATCTACAATAAGGCATTGTACACGCCGCCTATCATCAAATGCTAAGGGCGCAATAAAACTATCCACCTGGGCTAGGAAAAAAATAAATTAATTCAGGTGAGTCTGTTATTACTCTTTTTAGTGCCCCACCACGTTACGGCTGTTTTCTTAGAGGCCCGCCTAAAAAAAGTGGGTTACACCTCCTTCATGTTACATTATGTAACGACGAGGAGGTGCTTTGTATACTTGTAATGCTGGGTTACATTACGGTCTTAAGCAGTATAAAAACTTGTTTTGTTGTTTCTTTTATTTCTCTTTTTATTTTTACCGCGTGAATTGTACCTTCAGGAATACAATACAATAATGGTAAGGGGGAGTATGGATTGAAGTTATGACCTTTAAATCGAATTGTTTTCAGCATACCTGCCTAGATACAAACATCAGTCACTTAACAGCTATTTAGCATTTAACCAGTCCTGTTCCATTTTTTTTTCTTTCTTTTTAAGGAATTCATTGATTAATAATGCAATGTGCCAGATTTAAAGGACAAGAAGCATTAGGATTACAAGTGTTCATTCAAACACTAAGTACATACAAAATGGAAATAAATATAAATAATTTAAATGAAAAAAAATAATAAGCAAATAAAATAAAAATAGTTTTTACATAAATAAAATGATAAATTGAAGTTAAATAAAAATAATTATAACACAATCATACCTATGTGCAATATTTACATTCACCTAGGGGTAGTGTTGCCCAAAAGAACCCAGACGAATCTTGGACAAATTGTCTATTGTTGGATAGACAATTATCAAATAAAAAAATAATCATTATCGACACCTGCTTACATTTAGTAGCTGAAGCACAATTATATTAATTTAAAAAGAGCACGCATTGCAACTAGTGTTGCCCAAGTGCGAGACCGAGACGAGTCTTGGTCTTGCAAATTCAGTCTTGGTCGTGGTCTTGGTCTTACGCCAGGCTCTTGCAACAGTCTTGCAGTTACTTATTAGCTTATTACTCTAGAGATATTACTGTATTTTTTTAGATAGGAGAAACCTAACTAAGCCCGAATGAAAAATTAGAAGAGTCAAATGCAAAAGTATATTGATTATACCAATTATTAACATATAGTAACTAAAATTGTCAAGTATTAGTAACTATTTTGCCTTAATTTTTATTTAAAAAATCGATTTTTTTTTGCCAGTCCTGGTCTTGGTCTTGCAACAATTATATAGTCTTCCTCTTGACCGATTTTGCGTAACACTACTTAGGGGACTCCGAGTCAAGCTTTGTCCTCGACATGTGGAGCACAAAATACAATAAAATATATCTTTTACTAAAAATTTCAAATAAATTATTTATTTTCAAAGTGAATCCTAATCATCATTAACGATTTTCCAGGAAACACGAAAAACTACATTTTTTATTCCAATTGTAATATCAAAACCAAAACCTTAAAAAAAAATTTAATTTATTTTTAATTTTCAATTGAATACAACAGAGAATTTTTTGTTGAATTATTTTTTAAAAAATACTAAAGAAATGCAACTTTGATTACATTTAAAACAAAAATGTTTCGGAAATAATTTTATTTTCACACATTTTTTTTTTCTTTAATTTTATCTGTTTTTGAAAAAAATGATTGCACCATTGGATTCATCTAGTGTTCTCTAATGGGAATCGATACTTATTTCGATATACAAAAATGGATTAGAGTTTAATTTGGAAATAAGTGAGGTATGACTAAGAAACCTGGAGGTTTCTTTAACAAGAATATGTTAAGTAAGAAAAAATAAAGGACCATGTTGGTTTATTAGCTGTTAATTTACACAAAGTGAAAAAAAAAAGAACTAGAGAAAACTGGAAGAAAACCATGAGGTTCGGCCAAAGCAGATAAGAGAGGATACCATAAAGTCTTATTCATGGAGCTATCTTCAAGCCAAAGACCACTCGGCGTAGACCCCAACTGCTGACCGAGATCCTACCTCCGGGAGTTATGCCGCTAAGCGGTAGAGGGTAGGAAGGAAATGGCCACGTCAGTATTTATTCAGATCACAGAGGCTATAATGCAGTTAGTGGTTTCTATTTACATTTAGGACGGGACATATATCGAGTCCCGTGTTTGCCTCAGCTGCTACTCAAGGGACAGCCCCTGAATCCTTAATCTTTCGCAAGGCAACTCCGCCACGCCATATCCACCTCGTCCGCATAATATTACTTATATAGCCAAATATTGCCCAAAGCCTATCTTTTTCTCTTCTTCTTCTACTTCTATTTTTATTTGTATTTTTTTCAATTATTTCCGAATCTCCATGTTTCGGGAAAAAAGATTGGAAATTGAGTCTTAACTGTACCGATATCTTAATGATGTAGAGATGGTTGACCGTTGATATATATAATAATATAATATATATTATAGCGGTCAGATAAATACTAAATTAAAATATAGTAATTGTTTTATTTTAATTTTGCCGACGTTTCGACCCACTTTGCAGGTCGTCTTCAGGGCTACAAAAGATACAAAACATGTTGAGAATAAAAATTAAATATAAGTAGATATAAAATAAGAATAAGTTTTCAGATACAGAAATAAAATATGATATCAGAGATATAGTGGGTGACAATGTAGTAAAATATTAAGTATTATATATGTAGAAGATACAAAAAATAAAAATAAAATAAGTATGAATAAAAAATGAATAAAAATAAAAATAAAGGAGAATATAGCATGTAAGTTAAAAGTAAACAGATTGCGATAAAAGATAAGAAATAAATGTATAACAAACTAATAGAGATTACATGGGATAATGGTGGGTTTAACAGATAAATAAAATGAATGTTAACTAATAAATAGATTTTTTTTATTATTTTAATGGAATTTACAACTGTAGTACATAGAGAATACAATAAGTAAATGAGAAATTTGTAACATGGCATGTACAACATGAAGAGAAACTACCCATTGGTAGAACTCAATAAATAGATTTAAAATTGAATAAGTAATGTTACAGTAAAGTTAAAATAAGAATAAGATAACATAATAATAAGATAATTTATCTTACCTTATTATAATTTTTATTATATATCTTATATAATTTATTTATTTATCTTATATAATTAAAATAAAACAATAACTATATTTTAATTTAGTATTTATCTGACTGTACCGATATCTATTTAAATATTTCAATCGATGAAAACAGGAACGCAATAAATTGCTTAAAATTTATTTTCCTTTTTTTTTTTTTGGATATTCAATAGTTGACAGTTGCATTATAAAGAAAGGAGAGGGTCCGGGGTGGCGGTCATAAATAGGCTAAATAGTGGCAAAATTATTTTATTAAAAGCCAACGTTTTGACTCGACTTTGCAGATCTTCTTCAGGGAGGTGTGTTCAGCTAGGAGTTTCACTTAGAACTGGAAATGAGTTTCAGTTAACATACTACTAGCTGAACCAACTCCCTGAAGAAGGCCTGCAAAGTCGGGTCGAAACGTTGGCTTTTAATAAAATATTTATGCCACTATTCAGTCTATTTATGACCGCCACCCTGGACCCTCTCCTTTCTTTATAATGCAACAGTCAACTATTAAATATAAAAAAAAAAGGATTTTTTTTTCATATTCGCTTCTAAGCAAGAGGATCATTGGCGGTATATCTTATATGCTATTAATACTTAGTTTCCATCAAGTATTGGAACAGAGTGAAGACATCTTTATTATTTCCCAATATTTGTTTCACTGTTGGGCACAACATTAATTTTTGTCTATTTTTTTTTAATTGGGACAGTCTAGTAATAATGACTGCGTTGTCTCACTTTTGGCCCATATTACATTGAGAATAACAAAAAAAAATACATTTAAAAATATTTAATGGGTGACAAAATTTAATGTTAAAAATATCATGGTGCGGAAGATAAAAATTGTGAACAGAAAATCTAAAAAAATATTGTTTAAAGCATGTTGTTTTTACTAAATATAATGAATTTTTAAATATTGGTCACCATCTCCTGAAATTAATAAATTCATTCGACGTCATATTCATAACTAAAAGGAATACCAGACAAAATGAAAATATTAATATTATAAAGTATAATAATATTAAATGAGCTTGGAAACCAAAGTCATTTAGAAGTTTACTGTTGATGAGGGTCAAGTGAATAGGGTCGACACGGGGGTGGAGGGTGCTCCAGCCGGGGAAAGTAAATGGGATGCATTCTTCTGGGAGGAGGCTCTTTGAGGGAGGAGGGGAGGAAGGCTATCTACATCGCACTCCAGGAATCTCATCTAATTCTGGAGTGGTGGTCGCCACGGTATGGAACTCCGATATGTCGATGCCATTACACCATTCCAATACATGTTCAACCTGCCTTTTTAATTAAGGAAGGGCAGTGAACAAAACTATTAATGATATTGAAACATTTAGTCCCCTAACAAGGAAGTACTACAAGACAACGATATGAGGAGGTCAGAACGGTAGTGGTGAAAGTCAAGTTTAGTATTTGATGAAAGTGAATACTTTATAAATATCTACTATTGATAGAACTAAGAGACATGTGCGGCGAAAACTCGAGGATGGCAGATAACACAACATTTCAAATAATCTCATTTATTGTCATTATAACGTTGGGACAAATAAAGTAACTTGGAAATCTTTATTGAATGGATTTGAGCCATTTTAGATTTTTGTTTTCTTTTCTCTCCTTCCTCGCCTTTACGGCTATAGATTTTTATTCCCGGCCCACGGGAGAGAGCAGAGGATTATTGCCAGATTTAAAAGTCTCCCGGGTACCGAGATTCAAACGAGAACTTTAGTTTATCAGGTAGTCGGGCAAGGAGTATTTTTCATTTTCGTTATTTTAGAATCATGTATTCTCAATGTAATCATCATATTTTTCAGGTGCTTCATAACATTTATATATATTGTATTTTGTAATAAAGAAATTCCTGGGGGATAGGAAAAAAAAAGAAGAAAAAAAAAGGGTACTTCATAAACTGAAATCTTGGAGGTATGATATATCATTTTCTTGGCCAATACCATATTAAAATGCGAGAGGAAAGATTTAAAAAAAAACAGCGAAGAAATTGCATAGGAATCAAATGAAAAAGACAATTGGTTGTTTGCGTTTCACATTCTGAAAGATTCTCTACATGAAAAAAATAAAATAAAATAATCCAATTAGCCCTCCTCCCCTTTTAGCATTTTTTTCAAGCATTTACTTTTAGGTTATAATAATAATTAAAAAATGGTGGTAACGAACAGATTGAAACGTATTTTATTAAGCGCTTAGCGAAAGAAATAATCTACAATTATAAAAACAGTTGAACTTTTCAATTTCATTTTCATTTTTTGTTTTTTTCTGAATTTAATATTACAATGATAGAAATAAAATATAACAAAAAATATCTCAATTTTTTTTAAAACAACTGGATTCTCGTCATACAAATCTGCATCCTTCACCTTGATTTAAAGAGGCTATAGAGGGATGAGAAACCTCAAAAACTGGGGAGGAGGGAGTAAGAAAAAAATAGACGGGATCCGAAAAAAATAACTCCATTTAAAAATCCTTGGAAATGCCGATTTTTCGATAGAATTTATCCAAAATCTATAGTTGCCTATTGCCTCGAAATAATCTTACACATCGGATTTCAGCTTATTTAATCCAAAAGAAATGCCCAAAAGTAGCAGGAAAAACATAAAATCATCCGTATTGTCGAGCGCTTTTCAATCGTCTTATTTTCGATAAAATTACGACTGATAATAACTTGCTAACATTTTAAAATAAACCAAAACTGGTAACGACGCCTTTGTTACAACAACAAAAGATAATATTTATTTATGTTAAATCCAAGCCTAGTCTTATCGGGCTGACCCATTTTAAGGACATGTTATGCCTGATATGTGTGTGCAGTGATGCCCTGTCTTATAAGCCAATGCAAACAAGAGGTAGGGGATATTGGCGAACCTCTCTCGCAGATAACGACCTTGTTTGAGCAAGATATATCTGGAAAAAGATAAAAAAAAAAAAAAAAACCTTGTGAGGCACATTATTTTTTTTTCCCCTCATGAATCACAGAATGAATCGATGAAGTACAAAATGTATTTCGCCATAGTAAAACGGTTTACACGAACATCTCAAACCCTACATATTTCTGACGCCTCGGTTCAATTATTCTTTCCCCATTTTCTCTCCAGACCTCGGCATCCTCCCATTGTCTTAGCGGCCGCTTGTATTCAAACGTGGTTATCATTAGTCAGCAACCACTTACGTTCACACCTCTGCTACTCTATTGTTCCCAAACCTACTTCCAGCTTACTTCAAAAATGCTTTTTATTTTATTTAGTGGTGTGTTATATAATTTTCTATTTTCATTCGAGAAAAGACAACATTCTGTAACTTGTCAATCTTGACTTTCATGCAACGCAATTCGGTTCTTGGCAATGAGAACTATTTTACTCGATTTAGACAATTGATTCAATAAAAAATAATATAATACAAATTAGAGTTTTCATAATATTACTTTTCAAAGTCTAAATATGTTCCTCCATTGACGTTCAATGATCATTTTTGGTTTTTATTTTTATTTTGTAACCAAGATTAAGACACCACTGGAAACAAAACAAACTAGTCCGATGTCAGATTATTAATTGATATTTTAGCATGTGCATGTGCTCTTACATCTTATATCTCTTGTATCTTGACTATCTTTTTTCTTGATGTTTAGATGTGGCATGCTAAAGTATTGTATATAGAATAAATATCTTTTTTTGTTATTTGTATTATCTTTATTATCTTAAATAACTTCCTTTTTATCTTTAATTGTGTATAGTAATTATCTTTGAATTCACCCTTTTTCATTGTATTTTATTTCTTTTTATTTTACATAGTATTAATTCTGTAAATATTTCTTTTTTTAAATAGATCTGTTAAGCTTTGTGCTGCTTTATAAAAATATCCAGCCTAACCCCTTCTCATCTGAGCTAGCATGGTAGAGTAAATAATTAATTTACTCCCACGTTGGGCGCTACTATTTATATGACCAAAAAAAGGATAAATAACAAGATAATAAAAATGTTTTTATAAATATACTCCACCGGCTTTAGCCCAAGTACGGCGGTTGAGAGAGTAGCGCAGGGATTTGGGTTCCCCGCCTGATTGTATATATTCTATATAGGTATGGCTGTATTTTTATGTTTTTAGTTTACTTATATTTAGGTTATTTTATTTTTTTGTTGTATATAGTTTTATTTATTATTATTTAGTTATTATTTTACTTTTGTTAATTTTTTTTTTTTTTTTTTGTATATACGGTGTGAATGTGTTCATTTATCAATATAATTATTGTCCCCTTGACAGAATATTATATGTCTAAATAAATAAATTAAAAAAAATAAATATAATTTTCGATAGGAATTTTTATTTGTTGGGCGCCTGGCTTACCAGCCTTTCATCTCTAAAGAGACAAATCTAGAAAATATAAAGTACTTACCAATTATTTGGCCATCATTAATTATTTACTCTACCATGCTAGCTCAGGTGAGAAGGGATTAGGTTGGATATTTTAATAAAGCAGCAAAAAGGTTAACAGGTCTATTTACAAAAAGAAATATTTACAGAATTAATACAATGTACAATAAAAATAAATAAAATACAATGAAAAAAGATAGAATTTAAACATAATTACTATATACAATTAAAGATAAATAGGAAGATATTTAAGATAATAAAAATAACAAAAAAAGGTACTTATTCTATATACAATAGTATGGCATGCCACATCTAAACATCTAGAAAAGATAGTCAAGATATAAGATGTAAGAGCACATGCACATGTTAAAATATGAATTAGTAATCTCGCACAGGAAACAAAAGAGAGTCGAGTTATATTTGTTTTTTCACTGCTTCCTTAATCATGGTTACAATTTTTATCCGTGAGCAAAGTCGGAATAGCATGTAATGAATAACTGCTACAAGAATATAATTCTTAAGAATATTAAATTAATGTTATCAATCTAATTGTTCTTTCATTTTAAATATGATATTCATACCAGGCTGAAACGACAAGAAACCGCTCGACGTTTCCGATTACTTCAGCACTTACTAGACAAACGCTCCAAACTTCCAATTAATAACACAATACTCATATACATGACTATAATAAGGCCTATTTGGATTTACGAAGTTGAGCTATGGGGCTCCAATAAACTATTCTCTCTTATCCAATCCTTACAATCCAAAAACCTTCGTAAATTCCTCCCTACTTTGTTACAAATACAACCATCCAAAATGAGCATCTTATCTGGCCCAATCCAGATACTTATACTTCATTAATAAACTTCAGAATCATCCCAACATTCTCGTTTCTAACCTTGCTTCCTCTTCAATTTGCGATAATCCTCCGAGGCGTCTGAAAAGAAGATGGCCCCGCGATCTCCTAATATCATTAGATAGACATAGTAGACACAAATAGACATATCATTAGAGTGCTACCATTGTGTAGTTACTTAGCAAGTGTTTTCATGCCATTATATCCGTATGTTCAAATTTAAATTTAAATTTAAAGACGTATTTATTTAATACAGTTGTAAATATCATTAAGAAATAATATTAAAAAAAAATGTATGATATTAAATTGATATTATAGTAAAAATTAACTCTTTAACAAATTTAAATAAAACTTTAATTAGCTATTTAGAGGTTTCCGTGTTGAACCTTTGGGTTTGGTAGCCTTGATTTATTATTAAGGGGAAATAATATATTTTAAATATAATTTTACGTTAAAAAAATGTCCTCTCTGTTATGAATTATTTTAAAATATTACAAATATGTAGCAACCTATTTACTGTGTTAACAATTATTTTAATATTGTTTATTATATGAATTTCCTTATCCCAGTAGTTTGTTGTGAAATTTATATTTATTCAGGTACATTAGCGGTTATTTGATCGAGCCTTAAGAAGATGTATCTATCCGAAGTGCTTGTCTGAAATAAGATTATGATGATGGAAGCCGAGAAAGAAAACCCGAGAAGAAAATACAACCTCTCTAAAAAGTTTCCTAGATAGTTGTAGTGATTTCCATGAATATAAAATGCATCTACCTCTAGAAAATATCAAGGAGATATCCCAGATGATTTCCCTTTTGTTTATTCTGGGATACATTTTTTAAAACATTACCTTCTAACTCCATTTACATTTTTGAAGCATAATATGAAAACCTCCTTTTTATTATCACATACCACTAGTGGTTGATATATTTATATATTCTTCACTTTGTTTTAGCAAGGTAAAAACGCAATAATACGAATATTTATTAAATTTATCTGACGTCTACAGATCAATTATTATAATGAAACGCATTTAAATATTATACTAATAATTGATAATAATATTGAATTATTGAACTCAAAGGTTCGATTCCTATATTATCAAACGTCGGCTAAATGCTTCATCGATCGTTACCCCAATGAACCAAAACAGTAGGGAGAAATTTTTATTTCAGATTAGTCGTTTGTAATACGGCATGGTATACCTGACGCGCCTGCTTATCTCAAACGTGCGAAGGATTTCTCTCTCAAATCTTTCAATACTTCTTTCTAGATTCAGGACTTGCAGCTGTAAATGAGAACTGGCTTTATGATAGCATTTTTTATCTCTAGTTTGAGATTTCTCGAGATATCAATTCCTTTGAAAGATAAAAGAAAGCTTCATTGTAGAGGTTATTGTGGAGCTAAAATGGTGTTGAATAGACACATAAATATTTTATGTATCAAATTATTTTTGAAGTGAAAACCTCTTTAGTCGCGTTTTGCACATTTTTTATTGAGAGTGAATTAGATAGAGCCTTCAGATCTCCGATGTGTAACGCTCGGATAAAGTCAGCTGGAGTCGACTGTTTTTGCATATGGATTAAAATATCTCCAAAACTAAAAATCTGTATATTGTTTATCGAGGGAAAAGTTCATTATTTCATCCTCTTTGTAAAGAGCTATCATTCAAAATTGTATCTTAACGCGACGCCGTGTAAGAGAGGTGAAAAGGGAAAAATAGTGTCGAAAATCAAATGATAACGAGTTTTATTGAAGTTATGGATTAAAAATCTCAAAAACTAAAAATCGGACCTGCATACCGTAATCGAGGAAAATATTCATCACTTTATTCTATTTGTAAAGAGCTATTATTCAAAATTGTATCTTAACGCGACACCGTGTTAAGAGAGGTCAAAAGAGAAAAAAATGTGTCGACAATCAAATTAAAACGAGTTTTATTGAAGATATGGATTAAAAATCTGAAAAACTAAAAATCGAACCTGCCTACTGTAAGCGAGTTAAATATCCATAATTTTATTCTATTTGTAAAGAGCTATTATTCAAAATTGTATCTCAACGAGACGCCGTGTTATAGAGGTGAAAAGGGAAAAAATAATGTCAAAAATCAAATTAAAACGAGATTTATTGAAGATATTGATTAAAATATATCAGGAAGTAAAAATATGACATGCATTCTGTAAGCGAGGGAATTGTTTAGAATTTCATCCTCCCAGTAATAGGTTATTATTCAAAACTATATCTTAACGCGACGCCGAGTTGAAGAGGTGAAAAGACAAAAAAATGTGTCGAAAATCAAACTAAAAGGAGAGTTATTGAAGATAGGGATTAAAATATCTAAGAAAAACTAAAAATCAGACCTGCATACCGTAAGTGAGGGAAATGTTCAGCATTTCATCCTTTTTAAAATGAGTTAATATTTATAATTTTTATTATTCATATTATTAATTTCACTTCTATCTTGTGGTCTAAAGCATAAGTTTTTTTTTTTTAGGTCTTTTTGTGTTTTCAAATATATTTCGGTTGTTATTTAGTTAATTGGTTACAGTTGATCATTTATTCATAATGAAAATGAAACAGAGGTCACACGTACTACCTTGCCAATAATATAATATTGATATAAATTAAATTATTAACTATGAATCTGAGGTGAAGATAATAAATCGATATTTAGATAATATCGATGATAGAACTTAGACCTCAAGTTGTAATTACCTCGGCGAGTCAGTTAGGGATTGTTTATTTTCCATGCAGAGAACTCCCGAGATTTTCATTGGCGTAAAATCAACATTCAACAATGATCTTCAACAACTGCCTTCATCAATTAACACAACTCCCTTTAAATTATTACAAAAAACATTTAAAAACAACTACCGTTCCATTTAATTAATAACAGAAGGAATAAAATAAAAATAAAATAATACAAATACACTCGGAGCCTTTTAACGAAATCGCAGCGAGTATTACAAGGAGAGCTTTTGTTTAGCCAGGGTGGGGGGGGGGGAAGGGTAATGTTGGAGAGGTTTATTTTCAGGAGGCAAGGCAAATGGGTTCCGAGAACAAGCCGAAAAAGTTCCTTACACAAAATCTCTTTAGCGAGCGAAATCTCGAGTACTTGTTTATCTCGCTTTCATCTCGCTCGGCTGAACAAGGCCGATTCAGGGAAAACTCAAAAACGAACTGTGGGTGTGATGTACGGTGGCCTCTAAAATTAAGATGATGTTTGATATTTATAAAGTATAAATAGCCTTGTCATGTACAAGTATTGACACGACACGACAATAATTTTTCGTTTATTTTATTTTTTTTTTCTGTGAAAAACATTAGGTGAACATCGCTCGACACTCATACTGCAATCAATGAGAGAATATAATATACTAGTTGGCCAGTGCGAAAAATTCGCAAACAATTTTGTTCAGTAAAGAAATAGCAAAACAATATGGAAATAAGTAGTTCCTATGTATTATGTGAGGTAGGAATTAATATTTCGTTGGTCGATTACAATGTTCCATTAAACATAATAGACAAAAATATTTGTACAAATTGCTTTGCTAGGACCTATTTTTAAACGCTGACTGTAAAAATAATAAAAGTAATAAAGACAATATAATGCCTCGATCATAAGATATTCTAAATTATTTAAAAAAAAATAAAAGGTAAGAACAACCAAATGTCTTTAATAAATAATAAAGTAAATATATCAACCAGGAAAAAAATGTAGAAGACTATTCTACTCCATAATGCAATATCTTAAAACAGAAAGACATTAATACATATTAAATAAACCAAAACTAATGGACTGTATCTTTGTTAATAATTGTCCGATTTTTATGATTATTTTTTTTTGTTTTGTACGTAATTTAGTAATCTTTCTAATTATTATGGGTACGATACAAAGAAAAAATTTTGAGTTATTGGCAAATAAAATTTCTTTTCCTTCATAACTTCTATTTCAGAAATTTCGGGGGATGAGACTATTTTTCGCATGCGAAGGAGAGGAATATTTTCAAAATGAGTGGTCAATCATTGGATTTGTTGAAGAATTTACGAAGTTATGGCGTACCGATAAAAAAAAAAAAAAAAAAAAAAACACCTTTTAGAAATAATGTATAGAATAATAAAATTAATTGGTGGCATAAAGGAGGTGGATTGGCGGATTTGCTTGGTCATGGTACTTTTAACACCTTTAATTCAAATTTCGTTTACACTTTCATTCCCTTCATTTAAAGATTTTGAATACATTAGATGTAAATGTTGATTAAATAAATTTTATATTTTAATTTAGGTCGTCTAGTTGTGAACAGTGACCTTCCTCTCTTCTACCAAAATTTTACTTTCTTCCTCCTACCCATCTTCAAAATGTTAAATTGAATAAATGTTTAATGTTTTATCAAATAAATGTTCTCTTCTTTCCCTCCTTCCTTTCATTCCTTTTCTCTGCCTTAACTCTTTATTCTATTATACGTTGACAGTACATTTTGATAGACTTTACAATATCTCAATTTTCTATATAACTTTTCTATTTTTCAATAGTTTAATTTTACTATTTATTTTTAATTCTTATATAACTTCATATTCCTTTTTTCTGTTTTACATTTTATTCTAAAATTGCCATTTTAATACTTTTGTCACCTTTTTTGATTATGTTTACTTCATCATTCTACACTTTGTAACGGTTATTATTATTTATCTCTTAGTTCTTACTATTGTCATTATTCTACCCACTTCATTTTACTTTAATTTTTTTTACCTACATTATTTATGTTTCTCATACCTTGTTATCTGGTTCTTTTATTCTCTTATTCACGACAGTCAACCATTAACCCACAATTATGAATTAATATTTATTTCACTGACTCATAACAGGCAGATTATTGCAGATAAAAAATCATACCACACAATGAAGCATGAAAATTATTATAGCTTAAAATAGTCAGTTTAAAAATAAAATTAAGGTGTGTGCTTTAGACCACACGAAATAAGTGAAAACATCAACAAGGTGAGATTAATAATATGAAATATAAATTATAAATAATAGTTTATTACAAAGTAGATGAAATGCTGAACATATCCCTCGCTTACAGGTCCGATTTTTAGTATCTGAAATATTTTATTCAATGTGTTCGACTAACCTCGTTATCATTTGGTGTTCGACACTCGTCGACACTTAGTTTTCCTTTTCACCTCCCTAACACGGCATCGCGTTAAGATACAGTTTTGAATTATAGCTTATTACCGAGAGGATGAAATGCTGAACAGTTTACTCGCTTACAGTATGCAGGACCAATTGTTTCAAAAAACATTTCAATTAGTCGACTCTAACCGACTTTACCCGAGCGTTGATACTTCGGAAATCTGACGGATCAATCTAAATCACTCTTCACAAAAAAGTGCAAAACGCGCCTAAAGAAGTTTTCATTTCAAAAATTAGTCAAACTTTGAAAAATTGTACCTATTAGATTTACCGAGCCTATTCTAATCTCCAATTGTTTAAATTAAATTTTTAAAATGTATAGTTTTTTGCCTAAAACGTGCCACTTCGTTGCCAGAACGAGTAAAATCCGATAAGAGTGTGAAAATTTGTCAGTTTTGGGAAAATTCAAAAGTGAACTGGAGGAGCTTCCGAGGTCTAAAACTTGGATTTTGCATGTCAGACACATCCCAAACAAGAACAAAAAATGAAACCTTCTACGATAACTTGATGCAACATATACCCTTTTCATGACAAGGTCGCTGGAATATTGTGCATAGAAAAAAAAATTATTAATGAATTCCAAGTTTGATATTTTTGTAATAGTAACTTTGAAGTCATTAATTCATCGCTTTGTTCAATATTTGTTTCTAATACAATGCTGTTAATTATAAAACAACTGAAACAAATATATTTCTGAAAAAAAAATGAATGAAAATAAATAAACTATCCTCAGGTGTGTTTTTCGCAAATCACTTCATTATCAAAATAGTGAATGACCATAGAATGAAAATAGCAAAGGAAGGGCTAAAACATTTTTCATTTCGTTTCTGAAGTGGTTTTCCAAAAATAAACGTTAGGCTGTTTCGATTAATCTTGGAATTTGATTGGCAACTCCCTTGGGTCAAACCCAACATTATCGGTCATTACAATTTTGAACTACATTTGATGTTGAAACAATTATTTTTATAGAGCACTATTTTAACCCTATTTCGAATTATTTTAGCTTTAAAAAAAAGTAAAAATACTTACTTTTATTGAGGGAATGAGAAAGATAATAGAAAAGGGCGGTGATCTACAACATATTTGATCCACACGATAAATGGTGACCTAAAATTTTTATTTACAAACAATCTTAAAAATTTGGAGATCGGTAAACTTGTCAATTTAACGAGGAACTAAAATTCATGAATACCCAATTTTTGTTTCCACTTCAATTGTAAGATGATTTTATCACTAAGATCATAAAGATGAGAAGTGGTCTAAAAAAAGATATTGGTTCGTTAGGCCAACATAGTGTCGTTATTTTGACATGCAGGAGGGGGTGGGAGAGGGACAGGAAGGTAATGCCAAACGACCCACAACTTTTTTTCTCGATTTTGTGATCAAATTATCTTAGATTCAACTAAAAAGTAACTGGTTGTAAATGGACTTTTAATACCTCATTAAATTAACAAAGTTTACAAATCTCCATTTAGAAAAGACCACGTTTCGAGAATATTCGTAAGTAAAAATGTTGTAGGTCATACCAAATTACGGGATATAAATGGTAGTCTGAATATTGATACGTCAAATATTCAAAAGCAATTTTAATTCTTCGTCGTAAGCCTATGACTTCATGTACTACAGTATCCTTTAATAATACCACGCTTATCCCTGTTGAACAAATCCGGTACCTTGGACTCCACTTGGACAAACGTCTAACTTGGAATCCTCATACCAGAATTAAACGACAAGAAACCGCTCGACGTTCCCGAATACTCCAGCACTTACTAGACAAACGCTCTAAGCTTCCAGTTAATTAAAAAAGACTCATATACATGACTACAATAAGACCTATCTGGACAAACGGAGTTGAGATTTGGAGGTCCACAAAGCCATCGAATTCCTCACGCATCCAATCCTTATAATCCAAAATCATTCGTAAAATCCTCAATGCTCCTTACTTTGTCACTCATAAAATCATCCATAAAGATCTTAATGTACCTTATGTTTCCGAATTGGCCCAATCCAGATACCTATCCCTCCATGATAAACTTCAGAATAATCCGAACCCTACCGTTTCTAACCTTGCTTCCTATTCGGACACTGATAACCCTCCGAGACGTCTGAAAAGAAGATGGCCTCGAGATCTCCTATTGTAAATAAATTTTTTTTAGAGTGCTACCAGTGGGTAGTATCTCAACAAGTGTTTTCATTTTTTTTATTTTCTGTTATCACATTTTATTAATGTATTCTTTCTTAATACATTTGTAAATATCATAAATATTATATATTAAAGTAAATGAGGAAACAGGGAACAATATTTCAATTAAAAGGATTTGTACAGGTTTATTCAGATTCCAATCTGTCCTCTTAATTATTGAGGTGGAAAAAACAGGCATAAAAAAGTAAAAACCGAACAGACACGAAGGTCGGAAATAGGAACAAGTTTATCTGTTAAATAAACGCGGAGAGAGAAAAAAAAATCGGGGGTATAAATGACTGAGAAAAGGGAATGACTAAACAAGACTAAGTGGAAATTCATTCGGAAGAAGTAATCCCGCAAACAGATAAGGCTCCCGAAATAAAAGACATTTTTTTGGTAAAGACGTGGATTAGTGAAGCGAAGACTGCACCCGCAACCCGGATCGCCTGCCTTTAATTAAATGTCGTAATTGGGGAGGAGGGGGGGGACCATTTTATTTATCTCGGGAAAATTTAGGTGGAAACTTGGCCATCCATAGCCTATCAGATCCTCTTTTGTCCTAATCCTTGAAAAACCCTTCCTTAATAGAGGCTCCTTTCAGTTTTCCTTCCTTTCATCATTTTAGACCGGCTCCGAACCGTCTAATTTATGCTTAAATACCTTTAACTCTTGATTAAAAATTTAATATGTCTTCTGGGGGTAATTAATGATATTGAACAAGTAATTAAAAAGTTAAACTCGGCTAACTCACTTACAAAGCGGTAATTTCTTTTCATTAGCACGGGGTAGCTTTTGAGCTTTTGAGGGGGGGAGGGAAGACACGAAAAATAAGAAAATTAGAGGAAGAGAAAAAAAAATGAGGGGGGGATGTTGGTGAAGCTACCGTGGTGATATGTGATTTATAACAGCTTTGACAGGTTGGGACCGTTAGGATAGCAGTTAGCTCGGGATATATCGTCAAGTCTGTGTACTATCACATTTTTTTTTTAATATTTAATTTTATTTTTATTAACTATTATTAACTTTTTTTTTATCAACTATTTCATAAAAAAATGATTTTTTCATTAATGATGACGGACATTAGTACGTTGAAAATACATTAAGACTTTAATTAAAATTTTATTACAACAGGAGATTGATTTTAAACTTGCATTGAACTAATTCAATGGCGTCTCCATCACGAAATAGGAGGAAGATTATTTTCAAATTAAAATTTGAGTTCGGGCCGTACCACTATCTAATTGATTTCTTTTAAAATGTTTAAATCAATCTGTTTCCGTCAATTAACTTTTTTTTAAACTGTTTTTTACTTTGTAGGTAATTTACTCATTGGTGCATATTTGTAAAATAAATGTACGCTTCTAACATCTTGCCTCCGGCTACGTCTAGTGAAAATTGAAGAGAAGTTGGTTGGGGGTGGTCAGTTAATAAAATAAAAAGTAATATAAAGTAATAATAATAATATTTATTTTAATTTTTCCGACGTTTCGGTCCAAAGTGCAGACCTTCGTCAGGGCTAAGGAAAAACCAGACAACAATTGGTATGAGACAATATTAACATTAAAAATAAAATAATAATATGACATAATAACATACCAGCAACAGAGAGGGACTTATGAAATAAATAATTATTTATTTATGGCAACAAATTTATTTCATAAGTTCCTCTCAGTTATTGTTATCTTTATTATGTCATATTATTATTTTCTTTTTTATGTTAATATTATCTCATACCTATTGTTATCTGGCCGTTCCTTATTCCTGATGAAGGCTGGAACTTTGGACCGAAACGTCGACAAAAATTAAAATAAATATTATTATTATTATTTTATATTACTTTTTATTTTATTTACTGACCACCCCCAACAAACTCCTCCTAAATTTTCACTATATCTAATCATCAATCCAATATTACTTAAAATTGTTTAATTACGATCTTAATTTTTTTTAATATTATCTGAAAAATTGTCTCTCAGAAGTTAATTTTATTATCCGAATAAAAATAAATCGAATAGACAAGTTTTGACAACATTATATTGTAAATATGTCTTAATATATCAATGTTCCATCTCTCTCCTACTTTGACAACACTGTATAATTCAAACTCATATTTCCCTTCCGAAGAACTAGAGAGAAGCTGACTTAAGGATATATAGAAAAGCGTATTCATTCAGCATATTATAAGGCATTAAATAATGTAGCCTCATAGACCCGCAGTACGAATAGACCCATCCCAGATCTTAAACTAGTTCATTGGAATAAAGATAGATTAGTAATAGGCAGATCGGTGGCCGAATTCTCAAAGATTAGTATCCAGCGGAAATTAAAACAATATTATTTTTAAACAAACAGAAATATTTAAAGATTTAGAATTTTTATATACCGGTACCTCCAAGGTTGGAGACAACGTATGTTGTGCTGTTACCAGCTAGGATAACCAGCTGTATATTAATTAAAAATAACGTTTATAGGCAATGAGAATAATAATTTCAAGCAAGGGTTTAAACTATATTGTGAACAAAAGATGGCGACCGTTGCATAAGGATGACAATTATGAAATGACTAAAGGATCGACTGGAAAACAGTTACTGAACAAAAAAAGGACCCATGCCTCGCTAGACGCCATCCGTCTTCGCCAGAACTGACACGTGTTTGTACAAATTGTCAAACAGCCGCCTATTTGCCTGTTCCCTCTGTCTTGGGGCCGCCATTTCTCTTTCGCGAACAAAAAAAAAAGAAGAAGAAAACAAAATGTTGCCTCTTCTTTTTACCCGCTCACTTCTTCTCTCCTTTGACGGCGCCTCCAGCGCTAATGAGTAGAACCATGAATTATTCGACGGCTTCATTGTGTCCGACTCGGAGCAGGTGGAACTCATGTTAACAGGCCACGGTGTATTTCCCTAAACTTGTCATGACACAATATCTTTAATTAAGCATTTAAATATATTATAATAAATATCTAATCAATTCAACAAGTTTAACAACAAATAAAACTCCTACACACGCCTCGAAGTCTTCATCATCTAACAAAACTAAATGATTGATGCAATCTGTAAAAATTCAACCAAGACAAATCCTAACACATGACGTTCACTGTTCGACATGAAACTTGCACTCTTATTTACCTTGATAATGTCCTAATTCCTCATACCGATGAAGTACACTATGTTCGACTGACGCTTGACAGAAGAACGACATAGGGCCCACATATCAACAAAAAAAGTAAACGTTAAACCTTTGACGACGACTATCATACTCACTTATTTCGAGACTCTCAAAATTAAACTTTAAAAAGAAACTGAACACTTAAATTTATCTACTAAAACCTACATGGACTTTTCTGTCAAAAACTTTCCAAACTCTAACTAAAGCTTCATGGTAAGCCACAAACATTACTTTACATAAAGATCTAAACATGCCAACAGTTTACAACCACAGATTTTCCGATAACTTGCACGGAAATACAAATACACTCATACAAGACATACCCAAGATTAAAATGCACGAAACCCCGTTTAGGAGGAACAAAAGAAGATGGATGGGAGCTTTCCTAGCTTAAAAATATACTAAAATCCAGACAGGAAGGGATGCCGCTGGGCACTCCTCTCCCTCACGCCAATCAAGTCACTACCAGTATTCTTCCCGAGTCATTGATGGTCAGTACTTCTGACATGCGTGGATGAAGAAATAAAGTTAAAACTAAATATTTTATATATTTCAATACACTGGCTACTCAATATAATGTTATTCGCTTCGTCGTTGGCTAAAGTAACTACAATAATACAGCGTTCATGCGGAAAAATATGACAAAGAATATTCCAGATAACACGAAAAACCCATTAAGACCTATTTATCATTATCAGTAAAAAAAAAAAAAAATTATAAATAAAATACAAGCAAATATAGAAAAATATTAAGAGTAATTGTCAATAATATTTATAAAATTTGAAAAACTATTTTTTTTTAATACTTAGGAATTTAAAATTATTTTAATCTATGATGACTAATGTGTCATAAATTATCAAAACAAAGTAACTTGGGCGTTATAGCTTTGTAATGGATTCGGGGTTTAATTTTGAACGTGACTAACATTTTTTATAAATGTTTTTTTATATTTTGGTGGTTGTTATCACTCTAATCTTCTGTAATTAGAGTGATAAAAAACCACCAAAATATAGAATAATGCTTTTGAGAAATGAAATAAAATTTGTATTTATTTTTCTTGACTTGTCCTTACATTTAGTAACTGAGCTACATACGTCGTCATTTAAAAAGATATTATATCATTTTTTAAGGATTTGGTTCAGATCGCTCATAGAAACTAATATTGACCAACGAAAAAAATAATTTTATATCTAGTCCAAAAGCTCCCTCCTTAAATCCGCTGGTACTATAATTCTAAGCAGAATATATTCTTGATAAAAATCATGTTCTTCCAAAAAATATGGCAGTAGATGTTTTTTCACAGTTCTATGAATCTTACAAGAAAGCGACCAGTGACTAAGAAGGAATTAATTGTTATAAATACAAAAAAACAAATCAAGGTTTGGACAATCACAGTATATGAATCGAACAAGTCTATTTCCCAAATTTTAATTTATTTATTCTTTAATTAAAGTTTTGGTACCGACTCGATTATCATTCAGCAAAATTATTTCTTCCGAAAGCAGTCGAATCAGAGGCGATTAATTTTTTTTTGGTTTTTCCCTTAGGGCAGTGTAAGGATCAAGCAACAAAATGTATATGCATACATTTCATGTTCTAATATTGTAATAGATGGAAAATAAAATTGAGGATAAGAAGAAAAAAAAATCTTTTTTGGTAGACATAACGAAACGTCTAAATAAAGTATGCTATCACTAGAGAATATTATTTTTTTCTTCGGAAAAAAGACTGGATGTATTCGACACATATTCGACACAAATATTTAAAAACGAAAGTTTACTCAGAAAAAGTTTAATTTCTTTAACAACTCCCATTCACTCTCTTCTATACAGATATAGGCCGAGCTTTACAGAAAGATCTAGAGCAAATATTGACTCCAACATCTAATCAACACTGACCTAAACGAACATCAAATATCGATAGCTAATTGAATAAACTTTGCAGGGGCTAGGAGTCGCTGACGAGAAAAACCAATATCCCAACAGGCTTAGATTAAATAAAGCTCCTCCGAGTGTTTATTCTTAAACGAGCTCAAAAAGAGCATGTTTACATATAGCATTAAAATGTTTGAATAAGATGGCTGTTTACAGGGCCAGATGCTAACGCCTTCTGCTGGGGCAAGTCCCCGTTCAACAACCTCCATGTTTGTTATCCCTTGTCTACGACATGGGCAGGGATAATTTAGTGGGGTAGTAGCTGACCCTGAGCTGTTATTTGATCAGAGGCTAAAATCGATGGAACCTGATCAACTTAATACTTACTACTTATGAAATAACAAAGAGGAGCAGGTTTTTTCTTTTTAGAAGTCATGTACATATTTACAGATATTAAAAAAAATAAATAAATACATTATTACAATCTAGAGGTTACGGGATACTAAATACTGGAGGGTCTTAAGTTCAATACTGTTTTTAAAAGAATACTATTTCCTTGCCAAAGGTTGTTCTAACCGCTAGGTTTTGCCTTCAGAATTAATTATTTAATTAGTAGTAACCGGAGGCTAAGTAGTTTACGGAAGCTGAGTGTGTCCCAGAAAGGTCTCCTGACACTAGGATCGATCCACGGCTGATGTAACTGAATCAGTAATTACCTTCCACAGACTGGAACCTGGGATATAGGAGAAAAAACTGACATACTTATTTACTTATATACATATCTTACGTTTGCTTATAACTTATACATAACTTTTCAAATAATTCACTGTTTTTTTTTTTCAAATGTGTGTATTAGGTTGTTAATATCTCATGATATACCCTGAAAATTTTAAATTAAATAATTTTTTTAAAAACTATTTATTCAAGATATTTACAACTGTATTACAATATAAATACATCAAGCAAATGTGTACACAAGATATTCTTGTGTATAATCGCTTGAAAACACTTGTTGAGAAACTACCCACTGGTAGCACCCTAATAATATACCTATATAAGGAGATCAGGGGGTCTTCTTTTCTCTTCTTCTTTTCAGACGCTTCAGAGGGTTATTATGTTTCGAAGAAGAAGCAAGGTTAGAAACGAGAGAATTCGGATGGTTATGAAGTTTATTATGGAAAGATAGGTATCTGGATTGGGCCAAGTCGGAAACATATGGAACATTAAGGTCATTATGGATTATTTCATTTGTGACAAAGTAAGGAGCATTGAGGATTTAACGAAGGATTTTGGGTTGTATTAGATACGAGAGGAATTAGATGGTTTAGTGAAGCCCCATAGCTCAACTCCGTAAGTCCAAATAGTTCTTAGTATAGTCATGTATATTAGTCTTTTGTAATTAATTGGTAGTTTAGAGTTCTCTAGTAAGTGTTGGAATAAGCGGAAACGTCGTGCAGTTTCTCGTCGTTTCAGTCTCGTATGAGAATTGAGAAAAGTGAGACGTTTGTCCAGGTGGAGTCCAAGATTTCGTATTTGTTCAAGAGGGATAAGTGGGGTGTTATTAAAAGATACTATAGGACAGGAAGTCATAAGTTTAATTAAATAATTATTATTATTTTTTAATTTATTAAAATTAAAACAGTCTTTTTTATTTATTTAGGTTTTAAGGTATTTGAATTACTTAAGAGGAATAACTTTGGATGGATAAAATTTATGTCAATTACTGTGGGTTATCAACTCAAACATAGAATTGGTCAATTTTCTATATTTCCACCTAAGGTACAAATACAAAAATTCATTTTGCAATATTTAATGGTTAATTTTCTCTCTTAACTATTACCCATCCTTGCTTTTTATATAACTTATAATTCGGTGTTAGGAGCATATAAAAAATTACACAAGTGTTTGAAATATTTTTTGTCCGAGCAACCAGTTTTAGAATAAAAATAGTTCGAAATATCAATATTTCTCTTTCAACGGAGTTCCTATAATATAAGTGTTTCTCTTTCATTAAAAATATTTTTATAGAAAATTTATCGATACCAATTTAAATCTGTATTCTAAATTAAAAAAAAAAACTTAGTAATTTTAAGCATGAAACTTCCGAATGTTATCATTTAATTAATTTCTTCTTGACGATTTGGTATTTTAATCCCATCCTGGGAACTTTTTATGAAGAGGATCCTTCAACCTTCATCACTAAAACGTTTCAACACCAATAATACTCTTCCCTCAACAGCGGAACAGAAATAAATGGGTAGAAATACTTCATCGGCTATCTAAATATAAATATAAGGATAATACAAACAACATACTTATAGTGTAAAATAGATTTGCAAACTAACTCTCCTCTATTTTTTTTTTTTTTTTTTTTTTGGAAGGAAGCCAGTTGATAAGAAACAGAAACAAATAGTAAATATTTGAGGGACAACATCGATCAACGGATTTGACTCATTGAATTATACGAATTAATAAAGTGAGCCAAACCGTAGATAGGAAGATAAAACCGTATTCAACTGAATAGGATTATTACGACATTCGTATGAAGACAGTGATGCCTAGGGGGCTCCTCGCCGCTAAGTCCAGATATTATTATAATCTAGAACATGACAGATGTCACGGGTATCAGCCGCGCCCATATCTGTTCCAAATACTTTGAGCTCTGGGGATAATTGAGGGGCACGGTATTGACAGGGCCCCTACTGTAATGAAAACATTAACGTGAATAATATTTTGTAATAACAGCCGTTCGAACGTTATAAAATATTTTAGTGAAGAAATATGAAAAAAAAGAGTCAATATTCTGTTGAAATATTTAGTGGGAACTTAGGGCAAATAATTATAAAATGATATTCACTAGCATACGGTGTCTCCAAGGATATATATATATATATATATATATATATATATATATATATATATATATATATATATATATATATATATATATATAAGCCCTTATAGTTGAAGTATTTAATCAATTTTTACCGACGTTTCTCAATTCATATAAACAATAATTTCCAAAACCTTTCCATTATATTATTCTATAATATCAAGCATTCTTGCTGAATCTCCACTGGGTTTAGCCCCAGTGACGCAGTTGAGAGAGAAATGCAGAGATCTCCTGGAGCCATGCTTTCCCCTCCATAGTTGGAGGGACAAGTCTGGCTGGGAGTTCTCTCGCCTAATTGTAAATATTGTATACAGGTATGTATGTGTTCTTTTTATTTATTTATTTTTAGGTTATTTTATTCTTATTTATTGTATATATATTATTTTTCTGTATAATTTATTTTATTTATTGTACATAGAGTGTGAATGTGATCTCTGAACACTATTATAAATGTCCTAGGGAAAATTGCAATGTTTTTCAATAAATAAGATTTAAAATATATATATATGTATATATATATATATATATATATATATATATATATATATATATATATATGATATTTCTGGTCTACATATATACTGGTAAAAATATATACTACCATGTCCCCCGTATTTTATTCGCATATTGTATGCTTGTAAATTACAGAACTCGGCACTACCTTGTCCTTACTATAGTTTAATATGGACTGCCATATTAACAAATAGTAAGAAAAGATTCTGTAATTGACAACAATACATTATGCTAATAAAATGCAAGAGACATAGTAATTTATATATTTGTAGACATTAAAATAGATATAAAAGAATAATGTACACATTTTTTGTAGATATTAGACTGAATATTACTAGATTGAGCCGTCATGCTCGGATATGTAATGCTCATTCGGATAAAGTCGACTAATTTTTGCTTTAGGATTAAAATATCCCAGAAACTAAAAAGCAAGGGAAATGTTTAGCATTTCATCCTCTTTAAAATGAGCTATAGTCCAAATTTTTATCTTGAAGTAATGACGTGTTAAATAGGCAAAAAGGGAAAAATATAGCTCAAAAATAAAATAATAACAACTGTTTTGAACAATTAGATTAAATTATCTCACAATTTAAATACTATGGAGAATTCCGAAACCAATTTGCAGAAGTCAACTTTGTTTTTTTTAATTAGCCTTAAAAATAAGAAATTAAGTTTTTCTATTCGATTATCTGTTGCACTCGGTAGTATTTTTTTGGTATCAACATTAGATTTAGATACGTCGAATGATCCAAATGAAAGCGCAACAAAATATGGATAACGATTGACGGAGTTTTCCTAAGATATTTAGCTAATAGATTTTAATCAAAAGTATTTATTCCATATTTGAGTCATTACAAACCTACTGTTTGTCATTTTTAGAGTATGACACAAATGGCGATGGGTCAGAGAAAAGTTAACCAGAGTAATCTACATAATTATAATTTATTTATTGTACCTAATTGTTATTACTTTGTGAATAGATAACAAAAAATTGTTAATAATAAAACAAATTTTGTTCAAAAAGCGGTATTCATCGCCTCCAAACCATAGATCCACCACCTTTAAAATTCTACTGCATTGTTCGTCGAATTGGCAAAGACGGATGCGTAGACGGAACGCAAGAGATTCACGAATTGCCGCTATTATAGAGCTGCAGTTCCGCCATCACGTGCACTGACTGGGTGAAGAATACTAAATATGTTTTATGAAATTATTGTTTTCTGTTACATAATACTTTAGATTTAATACTTTAGATTACTGGTTTCAAATAACAGTGACGCGGCTGAGATAGAAGCACTGGGATCTCCTGGAGTCCTGCCTTGTAAATATTGTACATAGGTGTGAATGTGATTTATTTACTTTAATTTCATCAAGCTTTAATCTATTACTTCATTATTTTTTTGTACACAGGCATACCAATTTACTTATTTTATTTTTTTTATATTTCTTTCTCTTTATTATTGATATTAATTGTATGTACATATTGTGTGAATGAATCATGTAGCCATAATATTAATGCTCTTCAATGTGGCAGAATGTATTAATATTCAATGTTTCTTTTTTTTTCTTTTCTTTTAGTTACAATTCATTTATTTGTTTTTGTTATTGTATTACTGTGTATATGGTATGAATGTTTTGCATATAGCTTTGATAATTACGAGAGGAACAAAAAAATATATACAAACATATATATTGTTGTAATGCATACTGAAAACAGGGATACTTTTACTTGATACCATAAAAAAATTAATTTTTTTACACAATTTCAGCTGAATCTCAGATTTTTCCCGAATGCTACTTTTCTGCTGAAAAGTGGTATATTGTTTATATAAACTTCTTTTGTAGCTCTTGAGCTGTGCTATCACTCCTATAATAAATTTCCCTCTACTTACAGGATACCCTGCATATTATTATTATTTCTTTTTAATGAAATATTGGTTTTGATATTACAATAGGAATGGAAAATATAGTTTTTCACATTTCCTCAAAAATGTCAATAATGATTAGAATTTAATTTGGAAATAAACTACTCAAAAGAAATTATATCAGAAATATTTATGAAATTTCGCAATAGTTTAAATACAACCATTGCGTTGCTTCCAGGCCTACCTCACATTCATTAGATGTCTGACAATCTTATCGATTCCAAATACGGCAACTTTTTGGCCAGGTGTAAGTCGAAGACGGAGCGCTCCCAGGTGGTATGCGGAACGTCCCATCAGGACAGAGGTCTTGATCAGCGGGTGATGGTATATTGATGGTCGTTGGATATTATTGATGGGTCTCACAGATACATTTGTAGTCTGGTAGCGCACGCACCTCCCGAGTCTCCTCTCCTGTTAATGACCCCTCTTACCATTTCTGTATTTTAGGTTGAAATATTCCTCTCAGAGGATGATGGCGAATAGCTCCCTCGCCGTCTAATGTTCTTGTCACGTCTGGGAAACCGTTTCCTATATTTAATCTCGACACAACTCCTCAAGATAGCTTAATATCCCCCAACTCTTGCAAGGTTCTACACACGAATAACGTCTATAAAGCTATTACTCGGAAATTTCCTTATATCCTTTTCATGGAAACGTTTTTAATAAACTTGCCAAGGATTTTTTTTTCTTCTTGACATACATGTATGTATATTATTAATATTACAAAAGTCGTCATATATTAGATTGAAAAATAATATATTATCATGAGCTTATGACATAGCTATCTATACCACAGAGATTATTTTATCGAAGTAAATTTCAAATACGGAATATTGTTTATCATCATTATTTTTAGATAGAACAAACAATTAAAATAAATACATAACGTGGATAAATGATCATAAAATCCAATCTTTTTATTATCGTCAAAAAATATTAAGGCAATTTGTTTAATATATTTATTAAGATATATTACAATCTGCTTCAATTAAGGATTTTTATAATAGTGTTCAGAGAGCACATTCACATTATATTTACAATAAATAAAAATAAATTAAACAGAATAATAATAATACTAAAAGTAAATGTATACAAACAAAAATAACTAAACTAGTCGAATTAACAACTTAAACACCAGCATACTTGAGGCAATTTTTTTGATGAATTTTAAGTTATATATAAACGTCAACAAATAATTTATAAACTTTTTGTCCGTTTACCAGAAAAATTTATGTATGTACAAAATATGTAATATAAGACTTAATATATGTAAGATTCAATGCCGACACCACAAACAATGTCTAACAAACTCTAACAAAATGTCAATTCACAAGATGACACCTACCACAATAATTCTTTCTAGGCTTCGGTCTACTCTAATCACACAATCAATTGTTAATCACAGGGATTAAAAAATTCGTAATAATTTTGTATATTCGTCCCAGAAATTTAAACAATAATAAAAAAAAGCTATTTCAAAAACTTTATTTTAATTAAAGTTGATTGTTATGTTATATAATATGAAGAGATATGTTATGAATTGGCAATTTCATATTCACAAAGTAAGTATAATTATTAATCAGATTTTAAAAATTTTGCTTGGGAGTATTTTTAATAGAACAACAACGGTGAAACAAAAAAAGTTTCTTATTCCAAGAAAATAATAAAAACTAAAAACAACCGACATGGATTATTTTTAATTAAAATTAATTGTGTGTTTCAAAAAAATACAATTTACTTTTAGAAACATAAAACAAAACCAGAATGAAATTTATTTAACTAAAAACTAAATTAAACAAGCCTTTTCTCTGCAGTCATTAAAGGATCGGCTTTTTTTTTGTTATATTATTTATTAATTTGTAGCTGTTTTTTTACTATCCCGCCAGCATGCACTCTAAAATAATAAATTCTATTAACATATAAATTGAATTGCTTTTATTAAAATTTTTAAAGAAATTCCCAGTAACTTTATGACAATTTACTGTTTGTAAATTCAATTCTGAAAACTGCTGGTAAATATGATTGAATCAAAATATGTATGTTACTTTTATAATAAAAAAAACGACATATTTAGCTAAAAACAGGGAATAAAAGTGTCTATCGAAGGTGTGATGGGAACTGGAGGTGTCGCTCGAGTCCACTGCTGCATGGCGTATAAAACTTTCAAACCCCTCTTAAACCTCTCTCTGCTCTAATTCATAAAAATTCAATTTTAAAGGCTAAAAAAATAAATTTTAAATTAAATATTTGTATTCAGAAATGACAGAGTGAGCGAAAAACACTGGAAAAATGTGTCTTTAATGGATTGTTTTAAAAATACAGATACTATTCTAAACTTAAAAGTATAAGATAATCAACGATATGAGTCAGGAGCCCCCAAAAAAATCGGGACTTTTTTTTTAAACCTAATCATTGAAGAATCAAAATTAAAAATTCATACTAGTGCCCAATATATATTTTTGATTAGTTTATGGATCTAATTATTTGGATTATCTAGAAAGAACCCGCTATTACTTTTTTTTTTCAAATCTCAATTCTGGAGCATGGGAAAATATTTGTGTCAACACATTTATATGTTTTATAGATCTCAGGATTTTTATAGATCTCTATCTATAATGAAATTTATTTCTGGGGCTGCTAATTTGATTATTTTCTCTCTGACATATATTAAAAATTTCCAGAGAATAATATATTAGCTAATATCTAATATAACAGTTGTAAAATTCTCCGAGACCTGTTTTCTTCCCACCTGCTTCCGTAACACCTATCAAATGTAGCCCACACATAATGATACCCGAGATGTCATAAGATGAAATAGAGACAATGTGCAATAGATGCTATCTCGGAGGGCTTAGCCAAGATGCCCTGCGGCTGCCTCGGTGCAAAATCTCTCGGTGCGGGGGTTGGCTGAATTTCGAAACAATTATTTCTTAATAAAATATTTGCATTCAACAACAGGCAGAATGATCAGTTATTTCAAGGAATTTTGTGTATTCATAATGTTGTATTTCTTATTTTGGAAAATTGTGCTACAGACAAAGATGAAGGTATGAAAAATAATACCTTACACCGATCTGGTACAAGTAATTGACAAGAATGAAACTTTTTATCAGTGTACTATTTAGTTTTATTTTCTACCGCTTACAGGGTCAAGAACGCTCTATAATTGGATCAAAGTTTTTACGGGTAGATTTTCTTTTCAGAGCTCCTCCAGAGTAAAACACAAGGCATGGTCCTGTGCAAGGTTCGTCCCTGGAACGGGTTGACCAATATTTTTGGCGTAATATTGTCAAGCGTGTAGGAGAAAAAACATGGATTTCTGTAGACAGTAACGCCAAAACGATTATAAACTTTTTGACAACACTTGTCATGATTATTTGTCTTATATATGTTATTTATAAATTTTAAAAAAATTAAAGAATATATATTATCTTTAATCTTATACAAGATTGGTTCACACTATGAAAAATTCGACTTAATCATGACAAATCCAAACATATAACATTTACTCTTCGAAAAAACTCCTGCCCTCCAGTTTATATTTACAACAATCAAATTCCTCAAACAGACATGTTAAAAATGTTTGGGGTCCACATGTAAAAATGAAACGTAAGACACTTAACAAACGACTCAAACTACTTTACTCTCTTTTTTCTAAATCTTTAAAACTAAAAATAAAACAGAGACTGAATACATATACATACTTACTTAAGCCCATATGGACATACTCACCACAAATATAAGGCATCGCTAAAAAGACCCACCTAAAAAAACTTCAAACGTTCCAATCAAAATTATTGCGATTCATAACAAAAGCACCTTAAGCTCTTTACGTGATTAACAAAACTCTACATACTGACCTCCACTTTCCAACAGTTGACCAACATATAACGACCCTTTATCAACGATTTTACACAAATTTAAATGGACATAATAACAGACTTATAAGAGACATGGCCACAGCTGACATACCTCAGAACATGAGGAGGAGACTAAAAAGGCGTTGGATGAGAGATCTCCTTCCTTAAACAACTTAAGTAATTGGAACAAGTTAGGGAAGAGGTACTGCTGAGTACTTTCCTTCCCCATGCCTGTCATGTCATTATTTCATGTATCGCCATCACATTTGCTGATTGCCAACAATAAGTTGACAGGCGCAAATACATTTTTTATAGACAAAAAAATATATACATTGATTCATGATTCAAAAATTAAAAATTTTATAATTTGATATGAATGTCATGGAGGGCGGAATATCCAAGCAGAGTAAGGCGTTTGCAACAGGCAATCAAAGCTAAGTAACGCCGGACATGGTAAGTAGTTGGATGCATGGCCACCCGAACTGAGTTACCGTCCAACATTTTAACTCAAACATGATTCAATTGCCTACAAACTAATTCGAAAAATGTTAGAATATTATCCTCTGAATATTATGTATAGAACTAATCTTTTAATTTAATGTTAAAGTATAATTTAATATTAATATAATCGGGTGTAGTAATCTATAAATTTATCGCCCTAAAACTCCTACCTACCTTTAATATTAATATTTAAAACATAAAATGTATTTATTGATTTTATTGCTATCGTGTATGCATAATGTTGGAAATTTTAGATTTCGCATTAATTTGATAATTGGAACTATTTGAACTGTCTGATTTTTACCGGATAAGATTTTTATTTTATACTTAAGAGTGTTGTAATATCTGGGATTTAGTATAAAAAAGAATAACTTTATAATACCATAAGGACAATAATGTTCTTTATATAGTGATATACTCATTGATTTCAATATTATGAAGTGTTCATTGAATTGATTGATTATGCTTGTAGAAATAGCTGAATTTAGATATCTTAAAATTTGTTTCGAAAAGCTAAGAAATAAATGTTACTAAGCTAATCCTGCTCTATCGAAATATAATTAGTGTTCTCAGCAATGCAATGGGGAAGGAAATATAGTTTATGAAACCAACTCAGCCATAATTAGAACAAATATTAACAGGATATTAAATAAGTATAAACAACATTTGCAAGACGGTGATAGGATAACAATGCGTAGCTCATCTTATAATGAACATTTAAATCTTTTTCTTAATAATGATCAGATCCCCCAGTATTAGTTGATACTGACTAATTTCGAATATACGAAACTATTAATGCAGATCCAACTGTTGGGAAAATATATAATCAAGATATAATAATAAAATTTCGAAATTACTCCACAACTGGAGTGCGAAATGTGCAACACTAAAGAAAACGAAACACTTCATCATATATTATTTATATGTCTAATTTACAGTAGTTTAAGGTTAAAACATTACCAGGGTATGGCAAATCTTGATGGGATAAAAATATTTAAGCTAACTAGTGCATAAGATATTAGAAAATTATATTTTTTTATCTCTAGTATATCAAATTAAAGTGAATTGATAGGGTAATCTGGAATATTTTCCTCTGCATATTACGGCGAAAATTCCACATTGCACATCGGCATGTAATCTGTCCGGGTATATTTCTTGGTTGTTCTCTTAGGTATAGGGAGGGGTAACCTTTTAATTTAATTTCAAAACATAGTTTAATATTAATATTTTTAATGTGTATTCATTTATGTATATTGTTGACAATTTTAGATTTTATATTAATTTGATAATTCTGACTATTTTAACTGATTTTTACCGAATATGTTTTCAATTTATGCTTAAGAGTGTTTTAATATCTGTTAGGTAGTATAAAAAGGAATGAATTTGTATTTCTATAAGGATAATAATGTTTGTTATTTTGTGATAGACTCAATTTGTACAGGGTTCTTCTCTTAAAACAAATAAAGATTAAATAGCAACAAAATTGTATATTGTATAAAAATCATATATTGGCAACCAAAACAGTCAGAAAACGTGCGAGTTGTCATAATATATATTTTCACTAAGTATTCGGATTCGTATTGTTAGTTTTATTCGTATTTTTGTAGATTTTGTTTCGGAATTATATACATATATCAACTTACACTTTTAAAATGTACAGAGGAAAAACTCGACGTTATCTTATTAATAGCGACCACACGAGTCAGTAATTTGATAAAGTCGCTAAGGAACTTAGAGATTAATGCTATTATCTGTTTCCTATACATGATAGCTTTATCATCTTCAACAGCCTTCAAGTAAAAAAAATATGAAAACATAACTTAGAGTAAATAGTGTTGCAATAATCTTTTAAGAGAGTGACTAATATCCTTCCTAGCCGAAGATAAACAGGTTTGGACATGGCTGCTGAAAATCCCACATCAGCCCCTTCCTCCTCCCAACACGTCCTATCTTGGGAGATAAGGAGTCGATAGCCGAGGCGGGCTCAAAGGCAACCGCGTATAAACAGGAAGCCACGCTTCGCCGGATAGTGAGCATTACCGCTAATCCGGCAATTTATTTCAAGAGGTTTAATGGTTTACGGCTTTCATTATATCGGATCATAAGATTATAAACTTATCAACAATTCACTCTATCATAGTCATAGCTACATGGAAATTCTTTTCCACTGAACTGATGTACCACTGAAAAGGTTTTCGATGTATAATTAAAAAAAATAAAAATAAGTTCTGCGCAGGATTAAATACGAAATGGCGAATTTCAGATGAATGAATCAACATTTCAAACTTATCTCCTTAAGTGATAATGAAACCTCCCTGAAACAAACATCCAGCCTAGCTCCAAACAAAAATCAACTGCCAATCGGCTGTTGTGGCGTGGTATCACTTGAGGTTCAGTCATCAACCTCTTAAGTGCTCTAGCTCCAAATATACTCCTATTTTTACTCTCTATTGGGCGCAGAAAGCTCGTTATTTGCTAATGAGTTTAAAACTGTCAATTAATAGTCTATTTATCTTACATTCCATTTCCATCAGAGAGGAGAAGTGCGAAAGAAAAACAATAAAAAAAAAACAATATTGAAAACTTAATAGTTGACCGTTGTACTATTAAGGAAGGAGATGGTCCGGGGTGGCGATCATAAATAGACTAAATAGTGGCAAAACTATTACATTAAAACCCAATGTTTCGACTCGACTATGCAGGTCTTCTTCAGGGAGTTGTGGTCAGCAAGGAGTTTTACTTAGAACTCAAGAACTCTATCAGTTCTGTTCTGAAGATCTGCAAAGTCGGGTCGAAACGTTGGCTTTTAATAAAATAATTCTGCCACTGTTTAGCCTTTTTACTCCTCCTATGGATCCGTCTAAGATTAGATACAAAGTTTATTCATTATAGGGATGTTATTTATGCTTATAATTTATGGGTTCATCAACATAAATATTCTTGAAATCTTACTTATTAAATATCTTTAGGTTTTAAATTCGATACTTATTCACTAGATCAAATTTCATTTCATTTTTTTACAAAATTATCTGTTATTTATGCCAAAACATACCAAAAATTCAAGCAACATAAGTGCCCATATCTCGTTATGAGGAGAAGGGGGTGACAATAATTTGAAAATTAAAAAAAAAATAGGAAATTTCAGGTTTGAGATTACACTTCAAATTACAAAAAGTTACTAAAATTTAAAACTAATAAAGATAAAACCAATAAAGTAATATAGATAAGTAATAAGTTACGTTACTGCAAAAAATATATTGTGATATTCTTAATTAATGTTCAGGGGAGGTTTAATTTCAATTGGCGAAATTTAAATTTTGCTTTCTCCGAATCCCACCACTTAAAAAAATAAATAAATAAAAAATAATAAAATAAAATAAAGTCGTAAACAATATTCTTTGGCATACTACCAATTCCGCTGCGGCAAAAGACCGTCATCATTTAAAGATATTTTATTGTTTGTGAATTACAATAGTTTTATTCATTCCTTAATTCGAAGAAAACGTCTAAAATATGTTTATCTGATAGGAATAAATAAAAGAATTGTCTTTCAGAATCACGTAAATATCGATTCGGGACTTGGAAAGCACCCCATGATTCAAATAGACATAAATAAAATCGCAAATATATATATTTTATGTGTTTAGAAAATTCAATCCTGGAATAAATACACTTATATTCTTTTTTTTTGATCAAACATAGCAATTATATAATAAATCATCTAAGAAGTTGCTGGAATGTTTTTTTTTTACGAGTTTATACTCGTAAACAGCATTAATATCATGCATACGTAATATTATCAGTGTAAAAAGATACTAGGAAATATATATGTCTATATCGAAGAAAAACAACATTAGAAAACGTTGATGAAGGGTTTTCAACAAGAGATAAAAAAGACATTTATGCTTGACGTTCATATCTCGGATACAACCAGCAATAAAAAAAGATAATTACAAGGAATGGTTATATCAATTGGCAATGTGAGTGAAAAAGCTAGTTTCACCGAGGTTATAGGTAATACCATTGGCGCCAGTAGTGTTGTGCAATGTTCCATTAAGATTTGAATTGACAACTTGTTCTTTTTATTTATTTATTATAGATTAACAGTAAATTTAATTTTTGTTTATAGAATCTAGGTAATTGAGAACGGTTCTGTGAAGCTTTTAGAGTAAATCTAAATCTAAAGTCGCCCAGATAATGGTCATTCTTACGCATTAATATCTAAATACAAAATTAAATAAAATGATGAAATAAGATTTTTTTTTTATTATTTCTTTAATTTATTATTTATTATTAACGTCTACCAATACGTAGAAGAAATAAAAGAATGTAAAAACTCAGTGTACAGATTTTTACAAAATAAACTAATACAATCCTACTTACTAAAAATATATGTACTATGTTTACTGGTTAAATCTTGCTATCAAAAATTTAATGCTAAGATAATTATTAAAAAAAAAGAATAACTGTATAAATGTTTGCTATATGAATAACATGTAAAAGATTTCTCATCAAATTTCAATCATCACACCATGTCTACACTAGTAAACACTATTGGTTTATGTATATACATTTTTTTTTTCTTTTAAATGAATTTTAGGCCAATGTAAATTCTTTTATTTACCTATCTGTTTTCCGCATACAACGCCAAAAAGGAAAACAATGATTTTAGTAAAAGATCATTTATACAGAGTGTTCCATAAGTAAAGAGAAATATTTAAAAGTGAGGTAAATATTAAAAAATTAATATATATAAACGTAAAAGTGAAATATGGCGGGAGTCATCAAGATCTACAAAAAAGGTTCATATAAAAAATTGCCCGATTTGCAGCCACTTTACATGAAAAATATTTGAAAAATCATAGTTTTTAATTTTAATAAATAGAATATCTATTTAGGCATTTATGTTTGTTACAATACTTTCCAGATCAAGGAAAAACGAGTAATAAAAGTTAATAACTAAAACTAATAAAAACTTGAGTAACAGTTAATTGTAGTCATTTCGTACTCTGCTGCAAATTGGGCAATTGTTTATATGAACATTTTTGTTAATCTTGATGTCTGCCATTAACCTTCTAAATATTTCTCTCTACTTACGAGACACTCTGTTTATTAAATGAGATAGATAAAATTAAGAATCATGATAGATAAACTTGAAAATGGCACTAGTAAGCCAAAAGGTAAAAATAAAAAAAAACTAGATAAATTTAAAAGAGTATATTGGTCTTAAATTTAATTAAATAATAAATAAATTATGGTATCGAAGGTAATATATAAGACTAGATAAATATGGAATCATGTTAAATAAATTATTTTTTAGATATATGTTTTTTAAATATAAAATTAAAAGTTGAACTGACCTGCCGTTTTGGGGTCCCACGCTTGCAGCATCGTGAGAGGAGCTTGCAGAGATGGCGGAATCTGGGATGTCCATAGATTCCATTCCCAACGGGAAACTGCATCTCACTGAAATAAAACCAATAATTAATAAATATTGCAAAAACAAATATTATTTTCTGAGAATTATTTGCAAGTTATTTAACTATGACAGGAGTCAAATTACATTTAATCTACTTAAACTCTTCTTCTTCGATCTTGTCATATAAATGGGTAAGTGTGGGAATGATACATAAAATCAGTCGTACTTCTTTCGTGGTTTGCATCTTCCATATTCACACGGATTGGTTCAATCTTAATTTTTTGAATAAATGTGAATTAGATTTAATTCTTATTCGGAAAATTAAAACTTTTTAATTTCGAGAAAGTGAGTAATACAGAGTCCAAGTAGATTTATGTAGACATAATTATCTAAATCGTACAATTAGTAGTAAGCAAATAACATGAATATATTGGCATTACTTGTGAGAAGGACAGAAGGCGAAGCAGCAAAGATAATTGGGATTCAAGTAATTGTTTCATCATTCACAAGTTTTAAAATATTTTAAATTAATTCACAAATTAGTTTATTATAATATAATTCAATGATTTCAGTTAAGAAAGGAATAAGGTATATTAATACATAAACTTAATCCTTGATAATGCTGATAATCCTCTTTTGCTTGAATTAAAAGGTTGAACCTTAGCACGTGTCGAGTTAATAGTCTTGAGCCGTCTTTCCTTACGTTGCTAAGGTCCGCTACTTGGAAAGGTCGAATAAGGCTAACGAAAAGGATTGGGTTAACAAACAAATTTTCCAAGGATTTTCTCCAGGTAATACAGCACAAAATAAAATACAACAGTAAAACATATACGGGCAGTTTGGAAGGATATAAACATATAATTTTATATATATTTTTAAACTTGTTTTAGATAATTTATGTGAAAATAAAATCATAAATAATTAATAATCGAATTGCTAGTCGATAGTCCAGGTATTTTGATAGTAGCTAAATAATAATATTTTACAAATATAGTAGAATATCGATTGCCCGAGACATTGGAAGGGGAAAGGTGATATTAAAAAACGGATAATAATATTTCTTTTTTACAATGTTTGATAGGGCACAAAGTAAAACCCTAAGGCACTACAACAATAAAAATATTTCAATCATAAAATAAAATTGTAAATATATAAAAATATTACAAAAGCGCAACAACAAATGTTCAGATAATTAAATATAATTTTTAATTTTTCAAAAGTAAGCTGATATTTTAGTTTTATTAATAGCTGAACCATTCTTGTAGTTTCCAAGGTTTTAAGAAGAAATTGATTTCACCGAAGAAACAAGTTCCACGATTCCTTTTATAAATTTTAACAACTCCCTGTATATTCGAGCGCCAATTCCATATTCTCTAATGATTTTCCTAACACTTTTAAGCTTATCACCAACTCTTTATACATATGGTATATGTTCCTTTTTTTTTTTTATTTTGTTTTTTTAATAACAGACAACTAAAAACAACCTTTTTGGGGAAGAGAAAACTGTCGAAAAAATTTAAGTAAACTGTGTACAAACATTTGTTGCCACACTGACCTGCGGTAGTAAGTAGTGGACTATCAAAGCACAAAAGCCAAATTCAAGCAATTGATATGAGGTTTCTTGGAAGACATCATAAATAAAACAACAAGAAGCAATATGGGAGTTGAACCAGCAGAAAATACAACATAGGAAAACAGGCTACGCTGGTTTGGCCATGTTAAAAGAACAGAGGAGAAAAGAATGGCCCAAATCATGTATGAAGTGAGAATGGAATGCAGAATGCCAAGAAAGATCTGGGGAGATTCAGTCAGAGAGGATTCCGATAGGAGAGGAATGAACAGGAATAGACAGCTGGTGCAAGAACGAGATAAATGGGTAGCTCTATAAACAGGATTCACTACACTGATCTAGCGGTAGAAGAGGAATCGATTAAGAAGAAGAAGAAAAAGAAATATTAGTTTTTACATAGCAATCTAGAATAGAAAATAGGCGTGGTATCTGAAAATTTGTTAATGGTGATAAGGTCCCACTTTGGAAACAAACGACTTAACCAGGATACATCATAAATAAAACAATAAGAAGCAATCTGGGAGTTGAACCAGCAGAAAATATAACACCTATGTGCTGGTTTTCCTAAAAACGGGCTACGCTGGTTTGGCTATGTTAGAAGAATAGAGGAGGAAAGAATGGCCAAAATCATGTATGAAGTGAGAGTGGAATGCAGAATACCAAGAGGAAGGACAAGAAAGACTAGGGAAGGTTCAGTCAGATTCATTTATTTATTGCAGTCACCTGGTGCAAGAACGAGATAAATGGATAACTCTATAGACAGGATTCTCTACACTGATGTACGGTGGGAGAGGAATCGATTAAGAAGAAGAAGAAAAAGAAATATTAGTTTTTACATAACTATATGGAATAGAAAATATAGATCTACGTATTTTCTGAAAATTTGTTATTGGTATTAAGGTTTCACTTTGGAAATAAACGACTCAACTACGATACCTAAACTAAAAAAAAAAAAATATTCGGCATCTACAAAATCCTCTAGGTCAAACTCCCTCCTTCCCATTGCGTCTACAATTCAGCGATACGCGAAGACGAGTAGCCTTAATGCATCGGATGATAAGACAACTAACGGCCCGCGAACATGTAATCCAATCCAAGGAGGACTGTCTGGAGTTTTCTGAAATCGTTCAGTCGGAGCCGAAATGATAAGGACTCGGCAATTACCGAATCCCGTTGGGCTGATAACAGAGCCTTGCCGAAGGCTTCGGTAATCATCTGTCCGAAATTCACATGAATTACGCACAACTACCGCTAGCCTCATTCTAGCCAGTTCGTCTTCCCGATCAATGCGAATTTCGCATTCATGAGCTGGAATGTTCTGAAACAAACAACGGGGGAGATTTTTACGTTATTGTTGAGCTATCTTTAAATATAACAGACATCTCTCTATATTAAAAAAAAAAAAATCGTTTAGCAACTGTGTGATATTTAATTTTACCTAAACGAAGCGGGACGGACCGTAACGAAGACACCACACTTCTTATGTCCAGAATTATTTCTCTCTTATTATGGTTACAAATTTCCAATATGAATAACTATTATGATATAATAATATAAATTGGCAATAAGGCACTATGTATATTACATAATTGAACAAAAAATTAAAAATTAGTCCGAACTGTGGTTTCATTCCGTTTATTTTATATTGATAAAAAAAAAATACATTCTGGACTACAGAATATATGTAAATTACAATAATACAATTTGAGCAACGAGTAGTATAATTCAATGGACAGTTGTATAATTTATAAAATGGGTAACCCCCTTAATAGAGAACATCAATTGTTAATTAAAATAACATTATTACAAAAATAAATTGATTTTTTTTCTAATTGAATGTTTTTTATAATAATTTCTACTTGTCTAGTACTAATAAAAATATCTTTTTCTGCTTTTGATCTCTGTGCGTGTCTTTGTATTATCTATTATCACACATTCTACTATTTGTTGAAGAGGTGAACGATTTTATTGTCTCTGTTATTTCTTTGTTGGGTGTCGTCCAATAATGCCTTGCTTGCTAAGCTTTTGATATTATAAATTTCTATTATATCATTCATCATTAAATGTTAATACTATTCCATAATGTAAACTTCACTAGGATTTTACATTTTCCTACTCTCGATGCCACTGAATGCATCTATTGTTTGTTTTTTTATTATTTTTTATTCTTATACAAATAAATTTGTACATATAGTTACAATAAGATAATGATGTGTTTAAATATTATTCATTATTTAAATATTCTGACATTTTATATTGTCAGATTCGTCTTTCCTTTGTTAGCAGAAACACTGCTTATTTTAAAGAAGAACTCAATGTATTTTCTATTATTTTATTTCTCACAAGTGTGTAATTATAATTTTTCCTACTCTACATAGTTTTAAGTGTCTTGTCATAATTTAAAGTATTTTGTATATAGATTTTTTTTTTATATAGCTTGTTTAACTGAAATTTTCTTTACTTTCTCTTTTTTTTTATTATTGTTTTATTTAGGCCAGGTGTAGTCTTTTAATTATGTACTATTTTGTTATGCTAAAGGGACGTTGTCCCAGAATAAAGTTATTTTCTATTTCTAATGCCCGCTTACCCAATCGGGGTCCAATCGGAGCTAAGCAGTAAAACTGTTTTTTTTTTCTCATAGAATTTAAGAGCGAATTATACTAACTGCTTGTTTTGTTTTTAAAGAATATATTTAAAAATTGATTGATATTTGTTTTAAAACGATTTCCACTTGCGATTAAGGCTCGATATGAAGTTATAGTTCATTAGTATGCATCAACATGCGGTAGCTAACGTGATAATAGCTTTCAACGTAATATATAGCAACAGCCACAGTCAATTATCAAGCAAAACATGATAGTAACACAATAACTGTCGCACAGTTTATACGATATGACTGGATGTGAAAATTACTGTAATCGGGGAACGAGGCTTAGCAACAAAAAATGGTAATTCAGTCATTCAATTTACATAACACAGTTGTTTTGACAATCAATAAAAAATTATCATCATTAATTAAAAGTTCAGTCAATAGTTCCAGATTTATACCAAAAAGTTTCTTTCAACAAACATATCTTTCAGCATACAAATGATAATTCTAAACACCCATATATTATGTCCGGGATATCCTCAATGGACATGGATAACCAAAAGCCTTCGTGACACGTATCCGGGACCAATCGCTGTTTAATTGTACATAAGAAGGGAATAAGCAATCAGTGGAGGAGAGGGCAGTTGGCAAAGCGTCAACGTGACATTCCCATCAGGAGCTTCCTGTCACCGGAGCTGGAACGGAGAGGATGAGGAAGGAGGGTCGTGATATCCTTGGGAATCGCCTCATCCCGAAAATGACGCCGTGAATGCACAAGCAGCTGCCAGTGTTTAAGGGGTCATGGGCCAAGCGGAGTATCAAGAGTCAGTTAGCTCTGTCCAATACACCAGGTCCTCATCCCTCGTGGTAGGGGCAATGTATAACTATATCTGCCAATTTAATGCATCATTTGTTGTTTTTTTTAATAAAAAGCTAATTACTTTAAAAATAGAAATAAATACCAGATTTCTTGGTATTTTATAAAGTTCTAAAACTCTTGTCGGCTAATCTAACTTTGCTTATTTAAAGATTTTTTAAAAATATATCTCTCTTATAAGTGAGTCACAATCAGCAAATGTGATGGAGAAAATAAGCCACATGATATACAGGAGAGAGAGTAGTACCCTTGCAAAACCTCACACAGATCTTGATTCGGTCCCTTAATTCAGGAGATCCCTTAATTCTCTCTTTCAGTTTCTTTTTAATCGCCTCCTCCGGGGCATATCACCATTGTTATCATCATCACTTTATTATAAAAATGGGAACATAGAGTACATATGTAATGGTCAAAATAATGAATAAAAATATTGATAAGAAAGAAATATATATATATATATATATATATATATATATATATATATATTTTACTTATTGAATTAATTTATGCTGTGTTGTTTTTACACTATATAATTGTTTATTCAACTTGTTTTTGTTTTTTTTACTTTAAATTTCAATTTTCAACTATTTTGACATATTTAAGACTAGGATGAAATATATTATTATGTTTATTTTTATGTATCTCTGTATGTGAGTAAAGATAAGAACTCAAACACAAGTTTCCAATAAAACTATTCATGTAAGTTTTGCTATATGGCAGAGTTAATTTCTATTTATTAACTTTTTATTTATTATTTTCAATAATCAACCATTGTGATAAAAAAAAAATTCAAAAACTTAACCCCCTCTTAAAATTTGAGGTTTCACGTTTCAGGATGCGTGGAATTCGAAAAACGAGTAAAAACTTTTTAGTCCGCCGCCGTCCGCGCATTTTCTCCGAAACTACTGGACCGATTTTTTTCAAATTTTGATATAAAATCAGAGGTCACCCGAGGATGATCCTCCTTAATCGACATTACTATCCGCCTTTGATTTTCAAAATGGAGGCCGAAAAACCTGCGTTGCTATAGGCTGTAGCTCCTAAACGGATGTACAGATTTCAATGAAACTTCGCTAAAGTCATTTTCTCGACGCCATTTAAATTTATCTATATAACATGCTTCAACGAAAAGAAGCTGGAAAAAAATTTACGAGATATGGTAAAATTAAATTCCGAATAACTCAAAACGCATGCTCTGTTTTGGGATGTTGTATATGGTTTCTTAAAAGTTTACTAAATTTCCTAAAAACCAAAAAAAAAAAAAAAAACGTTAAAATCGGACAATTAGGAGCAAAGATATGGTCTCCGGTTTTTTTTTTTTTTTTATATATGTTCTACTCCAAATGTTATATCATTTGTTTGGTTTTTAAATTTTGAATGTGTTAATGAAGTAAGTAATGCTATTTTTTTCTAGCATGTTGCTAATGATTAAAGAAAAAAAGTTTGGTCCAATAATTTGAATCACCATTCATTTATTTTTCTTTGTAACTAGAAGGTAAAGTTACTTTAGATGTATAATTGTTTGGATATAATAAACCATTGTGGAATAATTTGCAGCGGTTTTTTATTTTATAGACCTTCAATTTCAATTTTCAACTATTTTGACATATTTAAGACTAGGATGTATGGATATATTGTTATCTTTATTTTTATGTATTTCTAAATGTGAGTGTAGATAAGATTCAAGATCAGAGCTCAACACACAAGTTTCCAATAAAACTATTCTTGCAGACTTTTGCAATGTGGCAGAGTTCATTTTTATTTATTAACTTTTTTTTTATAGTTGTAAAGAAGAAACAGGTTTTTACATCACTTAATAAAAAGGGGAGTGAAGTAAAAGTTATTCAACAGGTACTACGTATAATGTGGAAACAAATAATAAACGATATAATAAGCCAATTATAATATTTATATTAATGCAATAATAAGAAAAAAAAGTCTGCCAAATGACGCCAATATAGCTTCTTCACCATTTTCATTGGTTCAACACATACGTTTATCTTAAGGTCTAATACTAGTAATACTACTTTTACTAATTCTCAACTAGCTTTGGGCCAAATCGAACTTTTTTATCGAACTAGTTTATCAGCGTATCTTAGAAAATAAATTTGCGCTTGCAGAACCGAAAGTACTATGAATTTTGATATGGGATCATCTAGGCACCAAAAATATCATTAAAATCGGATAAACGATAGTAGGTGATATGTCCGTCACATCGATTTGACTATAGACAGACAGAGAGACCGACAGACAACACTAGGTTTTTTTTTCCGTTACATGTAATTTTTAGTAAGAGTCCAAGGTGAGAAGATAAGAGGAGTGACGGGCTGTTGTTTTGTTCCGCGGCATATAATACATAAAAAAAGAAAATATATTATTGCTATCGTAGATAATGTCTGTTATGCTGTATAAGTTCAATAACTTATTTTTATTATAAAAATAAGTGAAGCGAATGATAGTTCGAAGAAGCTTAGAAAGAGCAAGAAAAATATCGGTATACGAGCCATGTTTTTACTTTAAACACGTACTAAAACAAAAATTATTACTTCGTGTATCACGAAGGTCATACCAAAGAAAGTAATGAAGTTGCCTTCTTCCTATAACGAACTCAAATATTTCGCTACAGAAACTGTAATGAAGTTGTTTATTTTTTCCAGATGATTACCGAGCATATTTACATATCTAAATATCTTATCTTTGAATTTTATCAGGCTAAGAACGGATCAATATAAATCAGTGAGTACTTAAGAGCTAGTGGCCTTGAGTAACTATAAAAGTTTTTTCTTAAAAATGCACAATACAGATCGCTTTATTGGGTGTTAATATACTTGGGTGTTAATAGGTGTCCAATTATAATACGTTATTCTTTTTATATTGCTTTATTTTTTCATGGAGAAACAGGCTAGTAAAAAATTAGTAGACTCATCACGTAAATTGTTTAATTTATGCGGTTCATAAAGTATAAATGAGTGACTCAGGTCCCCCTATATAGATATTTGTTCAGTACTTTATAATCTTGTAACTCTATTATCATATTTACTCTTTAAATGTTATAAGTAAGAGTAACTTACTTAAACTTCATTACTGTTTTAATACTATATATGTAAATTGATTAAATAAACATTTTGGGGGGTTAGAAAAAAAAAATTACTGTTTGTTGCGAAAAAAAAGTCGCGATTAAAAGCCCTTTTTTCAGACATTTAGTAGAATTCTTGATCAGTAGTTTGTCTCTTATCAAAATTTCAAAGTCGTTTCATAATTTATGTATTTGGTAGCAATATTTGATAAAGTGCCCTTCGTTTATAGAAAGATTCAAATTTTTATTTCGTGGACGATTTTAAGTTTCATACGCCATATTTTGGCCTGATATAGAGTTTAAGAACAATTATATTCAGATTAAAATAATATATCATAGGATTCTGAAACAATTGTCTATAGTTTTGTATGATTACCCATTCGAAAAAAAAATATTGTGCAATATTGTGTAGCGATGGATGTACAATGGTATGACAAAGCCAGTTCTAATAAATAGCTGTGTGATCTGGATACCAAAAAACATTGATTCGTCCGGTAGAGTACATACGGAAGCGAGACGTGGGTTATCTCAGCAAAACATGAGAGGGCTCTTGGAGTGTGGGAGCGTAAGATTCTTAGGAAGATTTAAGGGCCCGTATGCGAAGAAGGTGTTGGAGGTCAAGATACAATCGGGAGTTGCGACATCTCTACAGGGACGCAGATCTCGTGTCATTAGAGCAGGACGAATAACATGGTTAGGGCATGTGGAAAGAATGGCAGCGCACCGAGTACCGAGGAAAATATTGTATGGGCGACCTGGAGGAGCAAGAAGGAGAGGAAGGCCACCACTCCGTTGGCTGGAGGATGTAGAAGTGGATTTGAGACAGCTTGGTGTCAGGCGGTGGAGGGCTGTCGCAGTGGACCGAGAAGAGTGGCGACGTATTCTTGAGAAGGCCAAGGTCCCACGCGGACTATAGCGCCGAGGAGTAAGTAAGTAAGTGATCTGGATAGTAACCAACACCCTAGAAAAACGTTTTGAAAGATGTGAGAGAAAAATCCTCCGCACGAAAACCGGAGTGATCTGGGATCAGAACACTGACACAAGGAAAATAAAGAGCTGCTTACATAAACTGGTCAATCAATATCCCATTATATGAAGGCACTGGACGAAGATGGACGAAGAATGTAGCTCGAAGCAATCCGTCTGGAAGTCTCTACGTTACAATGAATGCCTCATTAGAAGGCAAAAGACCACGTGGAAGGCCAAAAAGTAGATAGATAGATAGAATCAACATAGATGCATTTGAGTTGCGTGCATATAAATGGAAATAAATAGCACAAGACAGGCAGAGATGGAGCAGGCTTGCTAATGCTGCAAAAGATCTACATGGTCGGTAATGGCAAAAGAAAAAAAAAATGTGTAGCAATTATTTTTTTATTTTTTTTCAATATACCTTTAGAACTATTCGTTCGTTTTATAAAAAAATCCAACGACCCACTCTTATTCAGCAGTCTAAACTTACTTCCAACCTAAAATCGAGCGTTTTTCTAACCCAGTAATACGTATTCAATATTGAAAATCAATACCAAAACAAATAAGAAATGATTCCCCATATTGTTAAATCATTTACAAAAGGAAGCGAAGTAGTTGATGAGCACTGATTCCCAGAGCTCAAGACATTTCGAATTCAGTTCGAATTCGGCTGATGATTAGTAATTTTTCATCCGACGAGGATCAACCGTTTGGGCAAGGAAACCCTTCTGAGGCACACCCAGTCTCTATAAAGTGATTACTCTTAATTAAATAATTAATTAATCTAGAAACCAGGAGGTTGAACTTGAGCTCGTCTCTATCACCTCTCTGCATAACCGTTGGCCTTGTAACAGTACTTACTAACATTGCACTGAAACCAAGACCCTTCATGGGTTCTTAGTAGAACAAGATTTCTTTTTTTTTTTTTTTTTTAATGAAAAATCGTTGACAGATACTTATTTTACTGGATAACTATTCATGGATCAATCATCATGGATCTAAAAAATGGTAAGATTCTTTTAGAAAACTTAATTCACTTGAAATAAATTCTCAAGCGTCTGAGAATCAAAATTGCCTGCCTTACGTCGAATTAGGAACATTGGAAGCTTCCGACCCTCAAGCAAGCTCATTTGCAAGCGCTTCTTAATTCGCTATGCAATCCCGAGACTAATGCTGGTAATCTATTGGAAAATTTTGGGGTCAAACCTCTAGATGCCAGTGGCCGAACACGCACGAACATCCTGTTCGGATAACCAGCGGATCCTAGACAAATCAGCTATTAATACCATCCGTGCGTCACTAGCCAATCGAACCCACTCGACGGATTTTCATAAAAATTTAAATAGAAGTAGGCGTCACTAACCTCGAGGTACATAAGGTCTATCTCTCGCAGATTAATTATAACAGGTGTATTAATCGACGGTATATCATATCGCCCAGCCTATTGTTGAACAATAAACTACGATGTTTTATGGCGAACAGCTGGTGCTGTCTGTAAACCGCGAAGATATAAATTCAAGGAGGGCACGAATAAGCCGGATTTATTTACAGGCCTAGAGAAATAAAAAAATAACCACGGTGGAAGAGCCCCCTTCGGACCAACAATATTCACAAACATATCCGAACAAGATTTGTTGCGGAACCGAAGGCTGCAAATAAAAAATATTGTTTGATTTCGTTAAAATTGAAAGAACTGGAGTATTATTTTAAACATTTAAATTTCATGCTACTGCTTTATGATATTAGAAAAATATATACTAAAATCCTGAAAACACCAACGTAATTCGTCTCTATAACATTGATAATATAGATTCCTCGAGGTTACTATTCGGTACACAACACGAATTCGTATTCATCCATGGCATGTAGATAATTATTCTGTTATAACACCCGTGGATCGACTCTGGGATCGAGAGATGCTCCTTGGGCATACCCAGCCTCTAAAAAGTGGGTACTTTAAATTAAATAATTAATTAAGGGGTAAAACCTGACAGTGTGTGATCTCGGCTCCATTGCCCCCCTACAAAACTTTGGACTTGAAATAGTGCTTCCATGGTACTGAATCCTCCATGGGTTGTAAGACGTACAGGTTTTAACTTTTTTTTTTTTTTGAACATATGAAAAAAACAAAAATTCCAAACAATAGTTTTGTAAAGGAAAACAAATTTAATGAATTACAAAGCATACATAACAAAAATATGAAAAAAATATTAAATTTTAGAATATCCATTACAATTCTATTTATAGACAAGTCTCCAACTTTCCTCCAACATTTGGCTATCTTCAAGCTATTTTTGAAATATAGGAATGTCATGAAAAATAAGTTAGCACATGCTTCAGGGAAATTAGTGGATGGAATTTTACAAAATTAACGCTATGCTACCAGCTATGCATCGGTCAATCCCATATACGTTCAGCAATGATTAATTCACTAATTCTTCATTTTTTAAAAAATTTTATTTGAGCCTTATAAATCAATAAACGTTTGAAAAAATTTCTTAGATTAGAGAACATATTTTACGTAATAATTTTTAAATAACTTTAAGATGCCCTTCTTTAAACGTAACGGCTAAGTTCTTGAAAAAACATAAAAAAATGATAAATTTCTATGTATTCTTTAAGGTTTCAGAATAGCGATTACAAATCAGACTTGGGCTTCGTTTCAGATAAAGTATTTTAAAATACAAAATAATATTTTTCGTATTTCGTATTATAATAAAAACATTAAAATAGATTATTTGTAATTGTATTTTCTTATTAAAAACCAAATACAAAAAAAAAAAAATTGTTATAAGTATTTTGAATATGTATTTTTTTTTGTAATTATAATTTAAATACTTTTAGTATGTTCTATTTTGAAATACATATTCTGAAAATAATTTAAATATTTTGAAAATTAAAATATGTTGTATTTTTTTTTTTTTTTTTTTTTTTTTTTTTATATTTGTTTATTTAGAAATATTACATTCTGTCACATCAAGGACATTTGTAATAGTGTTCAGAGAACACACTCACACTCTATTTACAATAAATAAAAAAAATAATAATAATACAGAAACTTAATAATAATAAATACAATAAAATAAAATAAAAATAAATACAATAAAATAAAATAAATGTATATAAACAAAAGAACTAACCTAATCATACACACTCGGGCTTGAGTGGAGGATCTGGCCATTGCCAAAACTCCAATAGATGCTTATTTACAAAAGGTCTCTGGGCCACTGCCGCTTCAACCTTCGAGGAGGATTGTAAGGATGGGTGGTGCTGGATAGAGATTGTGCAAGGGGATTTGGATGATAGGTAAGGTTCTGGTGAAATTTGGAGAATTTTTCTGGAATAAGGTCTAGGACAAATGGGATATTAAGGTCATGGTGTAGGATTTTGTTATTTACATAGAACGGAGCATCAACTATTGTTCGAAGGACTTTAGATTGAAAGGATTGAATACGTTTGATGTTAGAAGCTTTTGCTGTCCCCACAGTTCAAGTCCGTATGTCCATATAGGTTTCAGTATTGTCTTGTAGATAAGTAATTTGTTTTCAATAGAAAGTTTGGATTTTCTGTTTAGTAGTCTGTATAGCTGGCCGTATCGTCGGTTGAGTTCTTGTCTTTTGAGTCTAGTATGTGGGTTCCACGTTAGTCTTCGGTCTAAATGAAAGCCAAGATACCGGACTGTGTCTGAGTAAGGAAGCTGGATGGAATTAAAGTGTACTGGTGGACAGGAGCTGCGTCGGAGTGTAAAGGTAATATGTTGGCATTTAGATTCATTAACTTTAATGCGCCAGTTATTACACCAGTGCTCAATCAAGGTGAGGTGGTTTTGGAGATTTAAGGATGCTATGTTGGGATCAGAGTTGGATGATAAGATTGCGGTGTCGTCAGCGAATGTTGCAAGAAAAGTATCGGGATGAACAGGGATGTCAGCAGTAAAGAGGATGTAAAGCACGGGACCCAAGACGCTGCCTTGGGGAACACCGGCTTTAACGGAGTAGATATTGGAAAATTCTGTTCCACAGCGAACTCGGAAGGAGCGGTCAGAGAGGTAGGATCGGAGGACTAGGTACAAGGACTGAGGTAAATGGATTTTAAGCTTGAAGAGCAGTCCGGAGTGCCATACCCGGTCAAATGCCTGTGCAATGTCCAGAAATGCACCCGAACAGTATTCCTTGTTTTCTAGGGCTGAGGAAATATGATCAACAACTCGGAGTCCTTGTTGAACAGTAGAATGTTGGGAGCGAAAACCAAACTGATGGGAAGGAATATTTTGGGATTCTATAATGGGTAGGATTCGTTTCAACAGGATCTTTTCAAAAATTTTTGAAAGGATTGGGAGTAGGCTAATTGGTCTATAGGATGTTGAGATATTGGGAGGTTTGCCTGGTTTTGGGAAAAGGATAATAGTGGAGTGTTTCCATAGCAGAGGGAAGTGGGTGGTGCGTAGGATACAATTGTAGATATATGTAAGGAATATGACTGCTTTGGATGGAAGTTGTCGAAGGATTTGAGGTGTAAGGAGATCATGTCCAGGAGCTTTACGGGGGATTAGTTTTTTTAATTGAAATTTCACTTCGGAAGGATGAATAGCTTTTGGGGGCAAGGAAAGTGGGATTGGTGATGTAAGGAGTTCTTCTACTGTTACGGTGTGGGCAGGATGGGATTCCGGATGTGAAATAAATGTATTGGATAGGTGAATGGCGAACTCCTCAGCCTTATCTTCGTCAGATGCTGCCCAGGAGCCATCACCTCGTCGGAGGGGATGGGAAATGCGGTGAGGATTTAGGATTTTGGTTGTGGTTTTCCAAAGGGAATTGTCGCGAGAAGAGAGGGAGGATAGGTAGGAGTTGAAGGAATGTGATCTGAAGGTGGCTAATTCCAGTTTTAATTGTTTGCAGTAGTAATTATAGGAGCAGCGGTCGGCAGGATGTCGGGTACGTTGCCACAATAATCTGGCACGGCGTTTGGTGTGGATTAGGTCAAGGAGGTGTTGGGGTAGAATGGTCTTTTTAGGAATTCTGGAGGAGTCTTTAGGGAAGGAGGCAGTCCAGGCGGCTTGTTGGATTGTGGTAGTAAAGGAATTTACGGCACTATCAAGGTCATCGGGAGTTTTGAGGGATATGTTGAGATCAATATTATCGGAGATTATTTGGCGGAAAAGGTCCCAGTTTACTGGGCCCCTAATGAATGACGGTGGAGAAGGTTTGGGAACAGGTTCAAGTGAAACATTAAGGATTAGAGGACTATGGTCAGAGGAAAGTTCATTTAGACGTGTAATGGAACAATTGAGGGGACTTAAGCCGCTGTGGATAAAGAAATCAAGAAGATCAGGATTACGGTTGGGATCTGTGGGCCAGTAGGTAGGAGAGTTGGGGGAAAGGAGGTGAAAACGTTGGGAATTGAGTGCAGACAGCAGGGTTCGGCCACGAGAATTCGTGGTTCTGGAACCCCATTGTTGGTGCTTGGCATTTAGGTCTGCACCCAAGATGAAGTGATGTCCTAAGGAGTCGAGGAGAGAACTGAATTGGGCATTGGATATGGATCGGTTAGGAGGGCAATACGCTGATGCAAGAGTGACCGGAAAGGAGAAGGTTTTTATCACGATAGCGGTGGACTGTAGGAAATCATGTATTGGTAATGGGAGTACGTGATGGGAGAGGGATTGGTGTACAATTACAGCAGTACCGGCATGTGCTTTTCCGTCAGGGTGGTCAGTACGATATGTCAGGTATTGTGGTATATTGAAGTGCTGTTTAGTGGTTAGTCGAGTTTCAGTAATTAGTGCCACATCAATGTTCTTGTCAAGTAGTAAAGTAGATAGTTCGTCTGTATGATTTCTAACACCATTCGCATTCCAAAGGAGAATGGATATGGGTTTAGGGATGTGAGTCATTTAAGGATTTTTCAGAGGAGGGATGAGGTGAGATACGAGATTCGTGAGGAGTGATATGAGTGGAGTAACAAGGGATTTGAAATCGGTGAGGAAAGATGCTAACAAACTTGTGAGATCTGTTGCATTTGAAGGAGGAGGAATATGAGGAATTTGTTGTTGGTGGTTAGGTATATTAGGATGAAGAGGATTTTGAGGTTGGGTTTGAGGTTGTTGTGGCAGGGCTTGACATTTATCGGTTAAAGTCTTACCTCTAAGTAGTTGGGAGAATGATACATCATTGTTTACAATTCTGGAAGGCTCTCTCTCTCTTCTTGTTCTTAGTGCTTCATCTTGAATCCGGTTTTTCTGGTGTCTGGTTTTGAGATTCTTGTAAATTTGGCAGCCTTTGTAGTTGGCCGGGTGTCCCTCCAAGCATAGGGCACATACTGCTGGATCTTGTATAGGTTTGGTGCACTCTACAGATTTGTGCTGTTCACCGCACTTCACGCAACGCGGCAGATGGTGGCAATATGTCTTCGTGTGGCCATAGGTCTGACAATTATGGCACTGCACGATGTCTCTCTTGGGATATGGCTTCTCAACTTTCACCATTGTGTAGTATATTCTTGTGATATCATATATTTTTTCGATACCTGGTGATGGCTCCAAGTCCACGAAAAACAATGGTAGTGGGATCCTATTTCGTAATCCTGGCTGCTCCCTGTCCTCCTTCAAAACGTTTGTTACCTGGCGTACATTGAAACCAAGCGTCGTTAGTTCTTCTTTAATAACTTCAGTGGGGGTTGAGGAATGTAAATTTCTTATCACTACTCGTAAAGCTCTTTCCTGCCTCAGCTGGTAAGTGTGAAAATTCGCATTTGTTTCTGATAAGTACTTCACTATTTTTCGGTAGGCTTCTGCAGAATCAGGTGTTATTTTGGTGTCATTGGTCCTGTTAAGGCATGAATAACTGCCAGAGCAGATTTTATTTAGTTGGGTGCAGAACATCTGGAAATTTTTTATATTTTTCACAAATATCGGAGGAGGCTTTGGTTCTCTGGGTATTGCTGCAGACTCCATTACTTCTCTGTCATTTTGAAGCACTTGGTAGGGGTTTGGAGTAAAGAAAGGTGATTCTTCAATCGTTTCTTGTGCAGACGTACCTGGTTGGGGCTGAGGTTCTGGTTCTGAAGTGTTCATTTTGGTCACTGGAGGTATTTCTCGTAGGCAGCGACGAGTCCTTTGTTTGGCTGGTGAGCTAACTCCGTCTGACCGAGACCTCTTGGGCACCTTACTGGCCATCACTTGCTGATCATACCGCATATCATAAGAGAAAAATAAATAAATAAATAAAAAAAAAAAAAAAAAAAAATTTTTTTTTTTTTTTTTTTTTTTCTTAAAATAACAAAAAAAAAAGATGCCAACAGTAAATATCAACTGCTCTGATATACACTTAACTGTATCACGTGAATAATCAGAGAGATTCCGCTATAAAATTGGTAAAAACTGAGAGAGGAGTTGAGGAGACAACCTTCTCATCAGCTGATCCACTTATTTTTATAATTTAAATACTTTTAGTATGTTCTATTTTGAAATACATATTCTGAAAATAATTTAAATATTTTGAAAATTAAAATATGTTGTATTTTAAAAACACAATATAAATAGTATTTAAAATATTGTATTTTAAAATAATATTTAAATACATTTTGTCCAGTTCTGGTACTACTTGAGTAAAAACAACGATAACGAATTTTTTAATAATCGAAAAAAATGAATGATTCAAATTTAATTTTAATAGATTTTGGGTGGTTTAATCGGAAAAGTATATACTTCAATTCACAAATAATATAATAGAAAAAATAAATAAAAAGCAAATTTAAAAAAAGAAAAAAGTAAAAGAGGCATATTAAAATTTTAGTATTATTCATATAATTTTATTTTTGAGGATATAATAGAAAATCTATCCTACCATTGAGAATTTTCGCTATCTAAACTAGTTTAATAATACATTATACCTTTCTATTACTTTCTGAACACAAATAAATAGTTACTACCGGTTTTTGGTCTGATACACTTATAGTAATATATAATATAATATAATTAACAATATGTTGATGGAAACAAATCAACGCCACATATACCTGATCGGTTTATTGATGAAATAGATAGAAAGAGTTGACTAATGACTAAGAGCAACTCACTAACAGGTGTAGAACCCACTCAACGCCTCTTAAAACTCAGCTCATTCCCTTGAATAATGCATCGACGTAGGAAGACAACTTTTTCCTTTTTTTTTTTTTTTTAATTGTTTGTTTAAGAAAAATTGAATGGCATCTGTCTAACAGTATATCATACTCGACTTATTCAGTTTTCAAACAAGCAATAAATTAAAGAGTAAAGGAAGGAGAGGAGTAAATGTTATCACTGTCCATAAAAATGGCTAATAGAAAATTTGAAAGTATTATTTTACACATATTTTTCCTTGATTGTTCTTTTATTCAGGATGTTATATATTGTTTATAAAATGGGACAATATAATATGATTGTGCACATAGAAATTTATAAATAAGAAACTCATACGTGAAAAATCTATTAAAGATTATTAGGGCATTATATTATAGGATAAAATTAAAGTATTATTATTCACCAAATGTATCAATGATATTAATCTGTATGTCAAGTCTAGTACGACATTTAATACGTCACTTTATTTAAACATTTTATTAAAATTCATTTCTATTTTTGTTTCCTAATTTCAATAATTAGCGTTTGTAATCGGCCAAGGAAAAAAAAAAAGTTAACCTCCTTCCCTCAATATTTAAGGTTGTGCGTTTCAATGTTACTCGTGAATGAACCTTGATGAAAAGTCTATCCTTCCTCGTCTTTTAGGCTATACAAGGATTTTCCGGGCAAGGAGAGAGGCCGGGGGATTGGATTAATGACAGAGGATTAAAGTCCTCTCGACACCGAGACGCGAACTTGTGATTCCGAAGGCAAAGAACACCGTGTCTATTTTTTATTAAATAATTTAGTAATTAAGAAAGAAATTTTAATAGCTCAAAGTAATGGAAAATTGGATGCCCTGAACAAATACAAAAATGAACATGGTGTTTTATACCTTTGGAGTACAGAATTATTTTATATTTTTAAACATCGGTTTATCAATGATCTGGTTGAATCCCGAAAAATCCGGACAACGATTTTTTTGCACACGTGTTAGCTCACACGGCCACCCCGCCCTCCTAATTGAATATAAGTTAAAAAATAAAAGAAAAATGACAAAAAAATATGGATGACATACAGAATAATATTTAGTAAATTAGTTTTGTCACAGAAAACTAATAAGTATTTCCGGCCTTAGACCTAACCTTAATCTCCGAAACCATATGTCTTGTATTGTCTGCATTTATTTCGAGCCTGAATTATTTAGGGGCGATTTCATTAACGTGGTCGAATTTAGTTTTTGGCCAATATTACCATATTAAATTTTTCCTCCGAGTAATATGGATAGTAGTATAATATCATGCGTATTTGATACATAACCATTTGGAGATAACATTCTACAACAATTTTCAAGATGCTTTAAATCATAGATATAAAATAATTCACGGCAGCTAACATTGTATAGAACGGAGAACAGAGGCCTAAGCATACGGTGGGATGCAGCGAGCTCCCGCTGATCGGTTTAGACTAAATAGGGTTTGGCCGACCTCCAGGAAGGCAGGTGCCTCTCGAGACCACTCCAACTCTCATCTATTACCTTTCTAGCTACTTTAGCAACAGGCTTCAGAAAGTAATAGGATTATTCTGCTCTTCATCATAAATATACAAAAAAAAAATAGTTTAAATGAAAAATATGTCCACCATAGATAAGTAGTTCATACCAGTCCGCAAAGTTCATGAATACATTTTTTTACCACCGAATTTTTGGCTTCCTTAACATGTTCCAAATGTGAAATAATCGAAAATAAGAACAGTATTTTCTTCAGAACTTGGAACAGTACTTAACTCCGATCCGTTAAGACAATCTCGATGAAGACCTTTTACAAACCTTATTCAACTGATACTTATTCAGAGTGGGATAATGATGAGCATTAAAGATATTTGTTCAGATCAAAATAATACTTATTTACATTGCCGAACAGCAGACAGATTTCTATATAGTTTCTTTTTCTATATGTTATCATTGATCGTGGTTACCAGATTTGACCAACATATATGAAAGAAATGAAATGAAAATATTTTTTTATAATCCTTTGACTGTTGTCCCTTTAGGACAGATTATAGATGCAGAAAAAATACCTGTGTAGCCATATATTAAATTAAATATTTACAAATTTCATTAAAATTAAAATATTGGAAGAAGAATAAACAAAAAAAACAACACTAAAAGCAAACAGATATATATAAAACAAACACGAGAAAATAAAATAACATAATTGAACAAAATCATTTCTGGGGAACTTAAAAAGTTCTCTTATCTAAATTTTGTGATCAATCGGGTTGGGAAAGAAGTAGGTGCTTAAAAAGGAGAGATTTAAATCAGGAAATGGATTGTGCATGTCGGCTATCGGGAGGGATGGTATTGCAGAAGGATAAGGCTTGAATTATAAAGGATTTGTCAAACGCAGAAGTTCGGTGAAGAGGTAGATAGAGATCGGAAGTACGAGATCTAGTGGGACGGGATTGAATGGGAAATTTAAATTGTATGCTGTGAAAAATATAGGAAGATCGCTGAGTTCTGATGGCTTAGTATAGAAAAGTAGATAGGAAGTGCAGACGGCGGTTGGATGTATAGAGCCACTTCAACTTGGTGGTTATATGCGTATATCTTGAGATTCCGAAAACAAAACGTATTTTGCAATTCATTAGGGGTTTAAGTTTGGCCTCGAATTCTCCCGAGCGTTCGTCGTACACCAGACAGCTATAGTCGAAGCGGGGAAACACAAGAGAGGAAACCAGGAGGTGACGGGATTTGTATGGAAGGAGATACCGGAGACGGTTAAACTGTTTCAAGGTAGAGATAGGGAAATTTGGGGAATGTGTGGTTTCTAGAAGAGGGTTTCATGAAAGGTAACACCGAGGTTTTTTTACTGAAGTATGGAATGAGATAGGTGAGTTGTTCAGGAAAAGATTGTGTAAAGTGTGAGTAAGGATTTGAGGAGTGAGGGAGATCCGAGCAAAACATATAGAGCATAAAATAAACTTTACTTTCGGACTATGTCCCTTAAGAATAAAAACATCAGTACAAATAAATTAAATATAACTACATATGAATGGTACAATGATATGATATTGGTATTTCTGATATACGAGACACTAGTCAAAATCATCATATGATTTGAGAGAAAAATCCAGCGTGCGATAAATTGACTGGACTGAATACTAACACAGGAAGAAAAAAAGTAATAACGAACTGCTTGTAGAAATTGGTTAATCAATATCTCATGAAATGAAGGCAAGGGTGTTAGGATGGATGAGATGTGTAGTTTGAAGAATATATCATGAATGTCTCAATGATAGCCAAAAGACCAGGTGATAGTGCTAAAACTAGGTGGATAATTATAATTAACAAATATCCGACAAACTGGAAATCCATAGCCCAAGAAAGACAAAGGTAAAGAAAACTGTAAATATCAACAAGGTCTGTAAAGCTAATAGAAAACAAAATATTTAGAACAGGGATTGAAACTTTTATAAAAAGTTCCATTTTAACAGTTTTTGTCATATTTTTTAGGATGAAAGTTCTAAAAATATAAGTTTTAAGGAACTTTTTTTTTTTATAAAGCTCTAGGTTTGTGGTAAAAGTTTAAATTTTATTTATTCAAATTAAAAACAAACAGTATTTGGGCTTAGATTAGAGTTATAAGTTTTCTCAAATGAATTACACATGATTCTAATTTGTCAATTGTCTGAGTAACTAATGAATAAATGTTGTTCTTTAGATTGACTTTTTAGCAAAATGGGCAAAACTTTTAAATATATGTTTCTTAAAAATAACAGTTCTGTAAAATCTTTAATTGAAAAAATTTTAAGAGAAAAAGTTATAATTGCGAAAGAAATGAAAAACTATCTACAATAAAAACTCCGGTGAATTTATTTTTAAAATAAAAGTTTTTTGTTTTGTTTCAAGCCATGGTGGAGAAATCTCTATTCAAGCGTATCATGTTATAATAATATTTTATATGAAGATTTTTTTTTTAAACTCCTATTGTTAATGAAAAATTACACAATAGTCTTTAAACATTTGGGATCAAACACCGAAGTCGATACCACATGTTTCAGTTCCCAGAGGATTTGAATTCTAACTGTTCTCGAGATATTTATTCAACAAGGACGGGTTTCAACAAGAGAAAGCAATGGTAGGAGACTCAACATGTGTTTGTAATTTCCGATGCTAAGTGCGAAACCGGAAGAAGGCAGCAATCAGTACAAGTAGGTACCGGCTAATAAGGGAGGTGTGGGTGTCCCGACCCACACATGCTAACCCCAGGGTTTTTCCTTGAAGAGGCAGTCTTCGGGGTCGTAAGCAATGTTCACATCAGGGGACGTTAAAATATTATTATCCTACAGACAAAAGGCCTATTGTAAAATGGAATCAGTAAAATTTAGAAATAATTACCCTTCAAGAGAAAAAATAGAAACAAAATATATAAAGTTGAATGGGCGGAGGAGGTTATTATACAACCTCTGTATTCTCGAGACAAAAGTCGTGATGGTTCGAACATGTATGAGTTGAATTTTATAATTTTATTTCACCTAGGATTTAGAGAGCAAGGTTAGGCTGAAGGCGGGAAATGCTTGTTATTTTTCTGTGACAAAATTACTTAGCTCTCGCCTCCTATCCTAAAAGTTAGAATCTATAAAACCATCATCCTACCTACAGTTCCATATGGATGCGGAACGTGGTCGCTTACATCAAGGGATGAGCAACGTCTTAAAGTTTTAGAAAATAAAGTATTGTGTAGAATATTTGGAACGGAGATGGATGAATTAACCGGAGAGTTCAGACGGTTACTCAACGCCTAATTGTGTGAATTATATCCGGTTAATATAATTGACGTAATTACATCGCGGAGAATTAAATGGGCTAGTAAAATTGAAGAAATTAGTAACGAAATATATTTGCTGTGTCGACTGGTAAACATCCGAGGAGTAGAGCGAAGCGGAGATGGGAAGATTGCGTTAAGGCCTTTCTGAAGGAATTTGGTTTGGATGGCGATCGGTGGAGGGAAGTGTGTTGACAGCGATGGGAGGTGTCGGCATCGAACCTTTGGGTTCGTTCAGCCATTTATTAGTACTAATATTATTACTACATACCACCTAGGATAGCTTCATAACCTGAGAAATACCTCGTCTTTCTTGCCTTGATTAGTACAAATTTAAGTTGACAGAAACAAAATAACTCAAATTTTAACAACATAAATATTTATCAACATATATTATATTGCTTTCACTATTTATTTATTTTGTTGCTTATAGATCTATCTAATAAATAATCACATTTAGTTTTTGATTATTGTTCATTAATGAACGTTTCGGAGAAGTTCATCACTTCAGCATCTAAGATAATACTATTGAGGTTGTTTATAGGTTCTATCATAAAGCAGTCATTTTTAATTTTGAAACATATATACGTATATAAACATATGACAATATAAATTTTTGTATATACATTTGTAATCATAATAATATACTTACATGATGTGCCGCATAATTGGGTTAGTCCTAGTTCCTAACAACATTCATTAATAAACAATAATCCAAAACTAAATTGGATTATTTACTAGATTGACCTATAGGCCAAAAAAATAATGAAAAGATAATTTAGAAAAAGAGGTCAAAAGTGAAAAATGGAAAATATAATAGTGTTTATTATTTTTATGTTATTTGTATGTATTATGTTCAGTCGAATGATTAGCCGAATAAATATAAAGAAACTATATATTTTCCAAAAACAGATTAAGTAAATGAAAATGTTAGGTTATAATTGGAAAAATTATAATTAGACTTTTCTCTCTTATAAAAAAAAAAAAAACTCTTTTAATAAAATAATTCAACAACGTGTCGGAGAGAAAATAAAAACAAACCGAAGATCAAAACACACCACGACATCCAAGCGCATACTGGAGTGAGGTAATACAACTGAGGAAGGTCAGTCTCAAACATCTGATCAGAAAAAAAAAAACAGATGAAAAACGATTACGATCTAAAATATATAAATATGCTACAAAATAATGCAAATAATAATAACAATAATGAATAATTAGAAAACAAATTTAAAATACACATCAAAAGGAAGGTTATTTAATAACAGCTGGTAGCACTGATAGTAAGGGAAGATTGCAGAAGGAAGTATTGTATGACGATTGGTAATATAGGCACCGAACATTTGGCCTCACAAAAACTTATATTATTAATCTAATTATAGCAATAAAATATATTCTGCCTTTAATAACACAGTAAGCAGAAGTTATAATATTTAAAACTCATGTCATTCTAAATAATACTTTTATAAAGAAAGAATTCATCTAATTTATAGTATGCATATCTATTTTACAGATTAAATAGACAAGAAAAATAAAAAAAAAGATAAAAATATTGTTCTTTGACTAAATCACATAAAATTAAAACAAATATTTAGAAAAATCATAATACATAAATAATTTTAGTTATAAGCGTGATTTCTATATTTTTCTTCTCTTGCAGTGAAACCATTTAATATAAGTTCACAACTCACTAAACGTAACACACAAAAAAAATTGTTTAAAAAGAACAGTATACGAATTCGGATTATTTACATAGTAAATAAAATAAAAAAAAGAAAAATCTATACACCAGCAGTTCTCAAACCGTGATCCCCTCTCGGAATAAAAAATGTTTGCAGCACACTTGTCGGACTGAAAAAAATCTCAGCAGTTTCCCTTAATGCATTGAATCTTTACCCATTTTTAATTCAATACGTATATGTATGTACATATATATATATATATATATATATATATATATATATATATATATATATATATATATATATATATATATATATATATAAACTAATTATAATATTTTATATTTTTAAAATATAAATATATATATATATATATATAACAAATAAGAAATATATATACAACAAATAATTTTTTTTTCCCAGAAATTAACTTGAATTTGATCGATTTATATTTTTGTCCTGTTATTAATAAATATAAAATTATTTATCTCAACTGTTATTATTCTTTTTATTTTTATTTATTAAAAATACCAACTCTATTTATTTAAACTGAAAACAAGATTAGGTACACTTTTAAATTTAGAAGCGTGTTTATTTTCTTAATTTCTATTTATTAATAAGGATATAGTTAACCTTTTTATATTTTTTAACCTTTTTATAAATTAATGTCCAGTGCGAAATGATACTATTAATATTATGGTAGTTCACGCTATTATTTTTATTCTTTCGGACATAGTTTAGGTAGTTGAACTTAACATTAATAAATATAAAATTATGAATATTTAGAAAACTTGCTCATCAAATCTGAAATATTAAAAAATCAAATTAAATATGGCTGCCGCAATCCCACAGTGATACTAGTATGATATTGACCCCAAATTCTAAGAAGCAGAGGAAGTTTTATGTTTCAGCTTGTGGAGAACAATTCATTTATTTACACAGTAAATGAAAAAAATAAAAAACCGCTACTTGTTTTAATGAAAATGTTTTATCTCAACTGTTTATTCTTTTTATTTTCTTTTTTTAAACATTACGAAGGATGAATATATTCTCTACGCTTTTTAAATGTACACTGTTTTTAGTAGTCCGTATTTACAGAATAGCAGATCTGTTAATTATTGTAACTAGCTCTAGTATAGTTTAGGTATATTTTTTTAAACCAAGATAAATTTTAAAAAAATAATTATTTTGTTCCTAATAAAAATATTTGGCACGGTGGGAATGTTACACAAATTAGATAGAAATTTATTTCAGCTAGTTAATATCTAATGAACTCTTCATTTAAAATTATTACTGGAACTAAAATTATTGAACTAGGCTAATCACAGATTTTCTTCGCTCGTAAACATTCCTTGAAATATGTTCTCAAAACTATACCAAGACAAGTTTTTCTTTAAAAATGATTCACTAAAATTCTGTAGGTACATATTTTTTAAAGCTTAAAATAAATTTTAAAAGTCTCCATTTAGTTTGTAACGAAATGCTAAGCCATCAAAGTAGAAAAGGTCACATTTCTTTCCATTTTTCTACATTTTTTAACTTTGTACTATTACGTTATACTATATATCTATATTACTACCCTTATGTAATTGCTTTGTTATAATCTCAAAAAAGTGTTTAAGTGAAACTCCTTGCTGAACACACCTCCCTATAGAAGACCTGCAAATTAATGTCGAAACGTTGGCTTTTAATAAAATAGTTTTGCCACTATTTAGTCTATTTATGACCACCACCGCGGACCATCTCCTTCCTTAAAGCAATGATAAAAATTGGCTCTTCTAGTGAGTTCTTTTCAGAGAAAAAGTTGCTGTAAATATATGTTTACATTATATTAGTAATGATTTAATTTTGGGAATAACCGTTATTCCATTTTTTCTTCTTCATTTTTTGTACTCTAATAAGTATAGGCATTATAATTTAAAAAGAGAACTTATTAACACAGGTCATTCACAGAAACAAATACGCACCAATGAAAAAAAAATTTGTTTTGTATTAATTTGATTGGGAGAAGTAGAGCCTGAATAGTGCTTTATAGCAAGTGATGTGAACTTTCGATGGAGATAATACTACATCGTGAATAATAATTTTTATAAAGTACCGATAAAACTGATTATGTACTTGGTTATTATGGAATCGTGGTAATTAACTCTTGCTGATAACTTTTTTATACAGCGGCAGAGACCACTGGCTGTGAGGATTAGTTAGCATCTCGTCTCATCTTTACGGCCTCCTTAATAACAATTAAGTTCTATTTTAGGGCTCGTTATGACGCAGCGCAAGAACAGCTGTTTCTCAGCCTGAACCATAAAACTGTAAAACTTTGTTTCGTTTTAATGCAAATTTCGTAAACTTATTTAAATCTTCCCATTCAAAAAAGAAAACAAATAAAAAAAAACTATGGAGTGTGAAATACAAATCATAAATCACAGCTCATTACAAAGAGGATGAAATGTAGAAACATTTTCCTCGCTTACAGTATGCAGGTCCGATTTTAAGTTTCTGAGATATTTTAATCCATATCATTTAGTTTTCGACACTATTTTTTTTCATTTTCACCTCTAACAAGGTATCGCGTTAAGATACAATTTTAAATAATAGCTTATTACAAAGAAGATTAAATGGTAAAAAATTCCTACAGTATAGTTTTTGAGATATTTTAATCCATATTCAAAAACACTCCAATTAGTCATCTTAAGCCGACTTTATCCGAACGTTACACATCGGAGATCTGACGGCTTAATCTAATTCACTTACCACAAAATAATGTGCAAACAAAAATGTTTTCACTTCAAAAAATATAATTTGATGCATATTCATAAGAAAAAAAGGAACAAAAAACCTTATTACCTATTATAATAGTTGTAAAATTAAAAGATCTTCCTCAAGAAGAGGATAACACAAATTAAATAATCATGATATAAATTGTTGTACCTGATAAAGGACGACTCAATAAAACAATTATCTTGTTATCAAAGAATTATCTATACCGATAGGAAAATATCCAAAGATATAAAAGAAAGGCTGTATTTTGGAATGTGATGAAAAAACCTCTAAGTTCGCAAAGCTTTTTATATATAACATAAAAAAAAAATAGGCAGACTGTATTTTCTTTTTCAAACATAGATAGAAGAGTACCCTTGTAATTCAGTTGCATTTTTTTTTTTCGTTACAAGGAGCTTTCGATGCTTTGTATCATATTAATCTAAATCATTAAAAAAAATGGGTATTTAATTATATATATATACCTCCAATAATATACCATAAGCCATAATTCCTAACGGTCACCAGAATTTTGCAAATTCTACATACCTATTTCTCATCTCCATCCATCCACTTGAATGTTGTAGTTCAAAAATTATTTATTATTTTTTATGATGTATGATATATTATTAGGGTATTTATATGTCGATATTTTAGATTTTGAGTTAGTTATCTAATGACATAGATACACCAATGACATCGCGATGAGAATGAATATATTGCTATTTTAAATATATAATATGTAATGATTAATTTTTCTTGTATTAGTTCATTAATTTAAAACTTTATATTAAAAAAAAACAAGGCTAAAAAACAAGGTTTCAATATTCGTATGCTAAAAATGATATGGATAATCACATACTATGGCAATACTTTATATAAGTATATAGATATAAAATGTATATAATAACGTTTGTCAAGTAAAATAATTACTCTTGACATTTTAAGCATATTCTCATATAAAGCGTCATTAGAAAGTTTATTTAATTATATAATAATAAATGAAAATTATATAATTTTCAGTAAAAAACGTAAACAAGAATAATCCATAAAAACAAAGATTTTATTAGTAAAAAAAACTCTGCACTTATTTTATAACAAGACCTACTACTACCGTCAAGTTTTTCTTAAGGAATGATTAGGTTCCCACAACATAACGTATAACCAATTTTGTAGAATATATTCCAAAAGTTTTTCCTGGTTGATCCAAAACTAAAATAAAAGAAAACGTATCTTTGTGGAATCAGAGGCCCGTATTTAGCCCATTGAGCTTAAAACTACGAGTATATGTATATATCAGATATAGTTTAATCAATATCTATACATACATAAATTAATAATAAAGCTATTAAACAAAGCTAACCATATTAAGGTTGAAATTCCGTACTTTTAAAAATTTCTATTTTATTTGAAGATTAATTATTCATTTAAATATTTATCTGTTATAATTGATCGATCACTTATTGTTAATGACAATTGTACCATTTAATTTTAATATTTTAAAATATAAAATTATTTTCATCATTTCGTATTTTTTTATTTCTAAGTTCTATTTTACTGTTGTTAAGTTTTCTTATGCCCCGCTTAATAATACCTCACAAATTTATTTTACAAGCATCGTGATTAAAAATTATTACAATTGTATTAGATTTCTAAATCATGAGATCATCAAATTAGGGGGCCAACTTCTTTTCAGACGCCTCGGAGTGTTATCAGGAATCGATGAGGAAGTAAGGCTAGAAAGGAGAGGATTCGGATGGTTATGATGTTTTTAATGGAAGAATAGGGATCTATCTGGATTGGGCCAAATCGGAAACATATGGAACAGTAAGGTCTTTACGTAGTATTTTTTTTTGTGACAAAGTAAAGAGCACTGTGGAGTTTACGAAGGATTGAATAGTAAACATGTAAGAGAAGTGATTTTATGGTATGAAACTAACGTCATAATTTTTCAAGCATAGAGGAACAGTTTATTTGTGTGAATTAGTTTAATTGTCTTATTTAAAGATTGATACGTTTGCAAATAACTCCAGAAGCTATAAAAACTCGAGTTATTCTTGTTCCACTAAAAATAAATAAGAGAAAGGGAATCTAAACAGCGAAGCTACTGACGAAACGGTGAAGGGTGAAGACTACAATATTTGGATCTAATTAAAGAATAGTTTCCCCATTCTCCGGTGCAGTCCAACGGTTCGAGGCACCGTTAGTTCGCTATAAACAATCTAGGCAAACTATATAAGTCCACAACATTAGGGAAACCGCATTCATTTCCATAGCTGAGGAACATTGGAAACTATCGCGATGAGGGCCAGTCTTGTTGTGAGTGTCACTTTATGTTATTAGTAATATTCGTATTAATATTATGTGATATACTTGTCAAAGTCGGAGTAGAGTTCAAGAGGTTGTTATAGACGGAATAGTATTAGAAATACCTGAACGCGATTGGTTATTGATTGTGTTACGTCAATATTCCTGACGTGTCAAACGGCATTGTTATGATGGTTTGTTATTGGATGTTACTGCTTGCTAGAGACCGTTTGTTCAATAAACTATAGTTTATAATAAGGGAACATGTATTTAGTAATAAAAATCAATTATCGTGCCTAACAAATCAGCTTAACAAATCAAGAACAATTAATCACGTTATCGTACAATGTTTAAAAATTTAGTAACTTCATATTATTAGCGATTTGGCACAACGAAAGCTTATTTTTCTGATATACAAGTTGCAAATTTCTTGGCTTTATTAAAGTCAGTAATTTGACTGACAATTCCTGTGCCAACTCATTGGAGATTTATTCAGCCATATCTCTTCAATTTTCGACATCCTGACTGCTCTGGTATTATTTATAATAATAATAATAATAAGGCTTAGCGAATCCGAAGGTTCGATGCCGACATCACCAATCGCTTGTTACACACCTCCCTCCACCGTTCGCCGTCCAAACCCAGTCCCTTCAGATCGGCTTTAATGCAATCTTCCCACCTTCGCTTCGGTCTTCCCCTCGGACGCTTACCATTCGGCACAGCAAATATTAACATTTTAGGAATTCTCTCGTTACTAAGCCCAACAACTTTACAAGCCCATTTGATTCGCCGCGATGAAATTACCTCAATTATATTACCCGGATACATCTCACGCAATGCGGCGTTGTGTAGCCGTCTGAACTCTCCGGTTAACTCATCCTTCTTCGGTCCGAATATTCTACGCAATACTTTATTTTCAAAAACCTTAAGACGCTGCTCATCCCTTAATGTAAGCGGCCAAGTTTCGCATCCATAAAGAACTGTAGGCAAGATAATTGTTTTATAGATTCTAATTTTTAAGTTTCGGGACAAGAGGCGCGAACTAAGTAGTTTTGTCACAGAAAAATAACAAGCATTCCCCGCCTTCAGTCTAACCTTAATCTCTTCTTCAATTTCGTTTTTTCTAGTTATCGTAGAACCTAGATACCTAAATTTATCTACCTGTTCAAACATATTACCATCTATATCGATATCACCAGTAGTATCGCCATTTTTGCAGCTAACCATATATTTTGTTTTATCCACGTTTATTTCGAGTCCTAGTTCTTTACCGGCTTTCATTAACGTTGTCGTATTTAGTTTTATAGTTTCAACGTCTTCGCTTAACAGTACCAGATCATCAGCATAGCCCAGCACGGATGTTGTCCCGCCCAGATCCAACCCTTTCTCGGTTCGCATTACTTCCCTAATGGCATGTTCTAATGCCAAATTGAACAGGACAGGCGAAAGAGAATCCCCCTGTTTTAAGCCCGAACGAACCTCAAATTTTTCGGACAAATTATTACCGATTCTAACTTTATTGAGTGTCTCCGTCAAGCACATCCTGACTAGATTTACTAGTTTTTTTGGAATCCCCTGCTCGATTAGAATATTATACAGTTTCTGGCGGTCAATAGAATCGTAAGCCTTTTTAAAATCTATATACAGCTGGTGAACAATACCGTTATACTCCAATTTTTTCTCTAATATTTGCCGTAAAGAAAATATTTGATCAATAGTCGAACGATTCCGTCTAAATCCGCATTGGTAGTCTCCGATAATTTCCTCGGCGTATTCCGTGATTCGACTGGTTAAGATTAAAGTGAATATTTTATAACATACCGGAAGCAGTGAAATTCCTCGATAGTTATTACAATCCGTCCTCGGACCCTTTTTGTGAATCGGAATAAGAATAGATTCTTTCCATTCTTCAGGTAATTTCTCGTTCACCCAGATCTTTTTAACCAACCGATGTATTTTAGAAACTCCAGCTTCTCCGCATGCCTTAATTAGTTCAGTAGGAATATTATCGATTCCCGCTGCTTTATATGATTTTAATTTTCCGATAGCTACTTCAACTTCCTCTTTACTTGGTCCTTCTATTAATGGTTCAGCACTCTGGTACTCAGAAGGAGGACACAGATCATAATTTACCGTATTTAAAATATTGTCAAAGTGGTCCTTAAACTTATTCAATATGTCAACCGGATCGGTCAGAATATTGTTATTATCATCCCTAATTCCAGACGTTACGGGCCCTACATATTTACGTGATCTGTTTATACCTTTGTACATTTCTCTTACGTTATTTTCAATTCTATTAGTTTCTATTTCAATTATTTTATTTTTAAGATACTCCCTTTTTTTATTTTTGAGCAATTTTGTCGTTTCGTTCTTTGAGATTCGGAAGTATTCCAGATTGTCTTCGCTAGGATTATTTAGAGCTTTTAATTTAGCGGCTTTTCTTTTTTCACACATGTTTAAGCAATCTTCATCAAACCACGGTTTGTTATTCTTATTTTCCTTTTTTCCTAGACACGAGTTACCGACCGCTTTAATATTATCTCTGATCTCTATCCATAACTTGTCAATATCCTCGTGGTCCTCGTCAGGAAGCTCTAAAGCTTCAAACCTATTCTTAACATCTAGCTCGAATTGGTTTCTAATTGATGGATTTTTTAATTTTTCCAAATTAAAATTCTCAAAATCGAAACGGTTTTCTTTTCTCTTTTTTATATTAAGTTTTTGTCGAAGTTTCGCGATTACTAATTCATGATCCGACCCACATTCTGCTCCGCGATAAGACCGTACATTAATTATACTGCTTTGCCAGCTGTGTTGTATCAAGACATGATCGATTTGATTTCGTGTTTGCGAATCCGGTGATGTCCAAGTATATTTATGAATATCCTTATGTTTAAACGTCGTACTTTTAATTATCAGGTTTTTCGAGATGGCAAAGTTTATCAGACGGATCCCATTATCATTACTATATTCGTGCAAACTTTCTTTACCAATCGTCGGAATATAAACTTCTTCCCTTCCTACCTTTGCGTTCGCGTCACCTACAATTATTTTCATGTAGTTTCGTGGTAGTTTATCATAAACCCATTCGAGTTTATCATAAAATTCACTTTTGACTTCATCGTCACTGTCTTCGGTCGGACAATGTATGTTTATTAATGCGATTTTAAACCAATGTCCCTGAAATATAGCTACCGAAATTCTATCACTAAAGAATTGTACGTCCCTCAAAGCGGATAGTAATCTACGCCTAATTAGAAACCCGGTACCTAAACAATGATTCCCGCTTCCTCCGTACCAAATAGTGTACTTCCCTTCCCTCATCGAGCCCTCCCCTGGCCAGCGAACCTCTTGCAGAGCCACGACATCCAAATTGTACCCATTTATTATTATTATTATACTTATTATTATTAGGTATTATTATTAAGTATTATTTATACTTTTGATTTTTTAATAACAAGGGGTAACAGGTTGGGGTACTAGCGGATCCAGGATTTAATTTTTTTTTGGGGTGGGGAGATTAAATCTTCAGCCCGAAAGCTTTTTTTCATAAAAATAACGATAATTACTTTGGAAAAAAAGAAAGAAACTAATTACCAATATGAAATTTTGTTTAAGTGATTCCTAAAATTCTTTTAAATGTAATTACACGAACAATAATACTTTAAGAGATATTTTTTAAACATTTTTTTCCATAAAACCTGGTTATATTTTACCATTTTGGGGAAGAGGGGGATTCAGCCTCAAAGCCTCCCTCCTTCCCCGGAGATCCGCCCGTGGGTTGGGGCAATATCTTAAAACACATTTTATAAGTTTGAACCTTTATAAATAAATATAAATGGTGTTGAATAGTTTTCAGTTGATTTCAGTCGATTCGGCTACTGGTAAATAATTGTTTACAATAGTTCAAAGCATTGAAATCATTCCATATACAGTGGACTAGCTAATCCGGACGAGACCATAATTCGAACCACCACTTGAAAAAAAATTTTTATTTTTTTTTATTGAAAAATATTACAATCTGTCTCAAGGACATTTATAATAGTGTTCACAGATCACATTCAAACTCTATGTACAGTAAATAAAATAAATTATACAGAAAAATAACATATATACAATAAATAAGAATAAAATAACCTAAAAAGAAATAAATAAAAAGAACACATACATACCTATATACAATATTTACAATTTGGTGAGGGAACTCCAAACCAGACTTGGCTCTCTGAGTGTGGAGGAAAAAGCATGGCTCCAGGAGATCCCAGCACTTCTCTCTCAACCGCGTCACTGGGGCTAAATCCAGTGGAGATTGAGCAAGAGTCACATACACTCATGTCGTGAGTGGAGAATCTGGCCATTGCCAGAACTCCAATATTTACAAACTATAAAAGGTCACGGGGCCACTGCCGTTTTAACCTCCTTGGAGGATTATATGGATGGGTGGTGCTGGATAGAGATTGTGCAAAGGGATTTGGATGATGGGTAAGGTTCTGGTGGAATTTGGAGAATTTTGATGGGATAAGGTCTAGGACAAATGGGATATTAAGGTCATGGTGTAGGGTTTTGTTGGTTACATAGAAAGGAGCATCGACTATTGTTCGAAGGACTTTGGATTGAAAGGATTGGATGCGTTTGATGTTAGAAAATTTTGCTGTTCCCCACAGTTCAAGTCCGTAAGTCCAGATAGGTTTCAATATTGTCTTGGATCGATCAGTTGGAGCAGTAACTTGTTTTCAATGGAAAGTTTAGATTTCCTGTTTAGTAGCCAGTATAGTTGGCCATATCGTCGGTTTAGTTCCTGTCTTTTAAGTCTAGTATGAGGGTTCCACGTTAGTCGTCTGTCTAAGAGAAAGCCAAGGTACCGGACTGTGTCTGAGAAAGGAAGCTGGATGGAATTAAAGTGTACTGGTGGAGCATGCGTCGGAGCATGAAGGTGATGTGTTGGCATTTGGATTAGTTTACTTTAATACGCCATTTATTACACCAGTGCTCAATCAGGGAGAGGTGTCTTTGAAGGTTTGAGGATGCTATATCAGGATCTGAGTTTTTTATAACCTCATACTTTACAAGGCTACAGCACCTATACCTCCACTGCCTTTAAGTACAAGCGATGTAATTTAAGTTTGGTTCAACGATTTTTATTTGAGGTAGTTATTTTTCATAAGTATGACTTAGTTTAGGACGATTATTTAATTTTAACTATAACATTGATAAAAATAATAATACTTTTAGTTTATTTAATTTTTGTCAGTAAATATGATGTGACTGGTTATATTATATATAGTCCGAGGCCTTGCAGATTGACAAATCACTTCGACCCCTCCGACTAATTTTTGGTGTGAATGATAACTTTGGCCATTGTAATACTTTCAATGATGGTCCGCAGCAGACAATAGTTTTTCTATTAGCGCATAGTCCCCTCACTAGGCTGTTACGAGGTGATCAATAAAGGTTCGAACGACCTCCGACCATTTATCATCAGATCAAGTAGTTTCGTGTCTACCCAAGGCCGAGGCATGTGTGAGGTGTATAGGAAATGCGCTCATTGTTTACACGTTGCTGCCTACGTGTCTTTGGGAGTAGAGTCTGGGTTTGTTAGGCCATGATTTATTGCTGCATTAATTATTAAGACGTAAAAGCTAATTGTACGCCTACGAGGGGATAATTGATTTCAAAGGTGTCAAGAGTTAATACTAATGCACATACATAATAATTCCGATCGCCAAAAAACAATCTGTGTGTCCACTCACACACAAATCTCCTAGCGACTTAAGACTTTTAAATATATCAATTAAAAAAAAAATGAATTACAATAATGTTTCTGAAAACCTGTCAGAGAACTGATAATAGTACGATTTTTTTAATGAACTAAAGCAATGTAAAGGAGGTAGAAAAAAAGTTACAAGGAGTGGTAAAATTAGATTTCCGAATAACTCGATAACTATAAACTTTTTTGTAGTGTATCGTTCCTTAAAAGTTTACGAAATTTTCTAAAAAAAAAAAAATTAAAAGTTTTTTATTTATTTTTTCTACATGTTTGCCAGGCGTTCTAGTGCAAAGCTGAAATCCTTTTTATTAGTTCTTGATTTTCGGAAAAAGTGTTTTTCGGGCTCTGATACGTAAACATCACTTGAAAACCGCACATCGGAAATTTAACCCGATTGAAATATTTTCCTCATCTATGAGCTTTCATGTAATGAAAGCAATAAATTAATACTAATTGTTTAAGATAATAAATTAACCTCATTGAATAACCACAGATATTTACCATCCACCTTCCAATTCTTGTTAATTAGATAAAATTTCAATAACACTAGCTATTAACATATTTCAAGGATTTGCTCTGAAAAATGTTAATAAATATACTTATAATAGAAATAAAGAAATAATAATAAAATAAATAAAAAATTAAAACATATTTTATAATACAATTAATTGAACTATGGAGGTTGGATCTTCCTATCTAGAAAAATAATGTGTAATCATAGTTTAAAGTTGAGTTTACATCTGAAATAATATTTCAATAACCCAAAGTATTAACATGTCAGTGATATTTCTTGTAAATTTGAATAAATGAATAGAAAAAAATATTAAAAGAGATTCCTTTGACTTCTGAAATCCTCCGAATTGTTAACAAGATGTGGAGAGTGGAAGCCACTCCCGAAACAATTTTAACCGTTTAACTTGTTGATTCCGTGGAAGAACATGCGTCGTCCAGATCGGTATGATTTATTTGTAAAGGCGAGCGGGGCGTTTAAACAGAACTAAACATCGGACTGGACTCCTGTGAGCTCCCTAACACACTGTTTACGACGGGTCGTTAACTTCACAACAGTTGGCCGAAATGAAAGGGATAGGATTCGAAATAACCCGGGCATAAATGGCGTGATGGCCAATAAAGCCAAACTAAAAGACACTATTTGAGACTTTGACAAAGCATAAAGTAGGCTATCGAGGAAGGAAAGCATCTGTAAATACACTTGGGCTCTGGAGTGCACGCGCTCTCAAATGTCTCATGAATAAGGTTCCATTATCGTATCATTTGCATAGGCCTTGTTATTGAGATACGTAATTCATCAGATTCTGCTTCAACTTCCTTTCCGAGAAACAAGGCAGAGTTTGATTGGCCTTGTAAGAGTATTCTGAGAGAAACTATATTATAAACGTGCAGTGAAATGCCCAAATCAATGTTTGTGTTCCGAGCAACATGAACATTTGAGGGGCAGGGGGACAAGGTTAGTCTAACATGATAACAGTGTTCAATATCAAGGAAAAGAGAAGGAGTCGATAGGACGCCATACATACAGGATCTATTTACTACATGTCTTACAATATAATGCATTATTTCTCAAAGGTATATGTTTTGTTGGTACACTACACCTTCTTTATTTCTTTATTCATTCATGATTGAACCATCATTTGGGGAATATTCATTCCCCTTATCCCAGTCCCGTCCCGTACTTTGATTAAGCTAAAATAGCGAAAAATTTAGAAATCTAATTTTTAAAAAATTATTACTAGAAAATCAATATTTTAGATAAAATAATAACGAAAATATACACATTATGTGACTGATAGTTAAAAGAAATATAAATATATAATAATAATTTTTTTTTCAGGTTGTTTTCTGCCTCGCCTTGCTGGTGTGTCTTGCGGCATCTTCTCCAGTCGATACTGAGATTGGAGGACTAGACGACTCCATTGGAGGCCACAGAGACTTATATGGACGCGGTGGGGGATCCTCGTATGGGAAGTATATGTTGTACAAAATCACAGGAGCATTGAGCAATCCATTTTGAATCAATCATTCCCTCATCTGTCCATTTGGAATGATTCTTTCCAATGCTATTAATAACCTTATGTATTTATTTGTAACAAATAATGTAGGTTAATAATAAAAATATAAATTTATAACTTTTATTTATCTTCCGTACCCAAATATTTGTCATTTTTTTTAATAGAAGAATAGCAATATAAGACAATTAATTCGTTGGGCAGACCCCTTTTTATAAAAAAAAAAAACCTTCCTAAATAGCTTTATCCTAATCTACAAATATTTTATTTACGAAAATTCTCAGAATTGGGGCGTTTTCAATCTGTAGATCTGCGACCTTTGTCTATTTAATTAACTACTAAAAACTCATGAATACCCATTTTATTTCCACTTGAATCGTAAGATGATATGATCAAATAATCGAACAAAAGTGGCATACAAAAATATTGGGATGTTTGGCCTATAAAGGATGTTTCAAGGACCTTAAAACAAGAAATAAAATTCTATTAAACCATACGAAACACAATATATATTTCAGTCAGTTTAACAAAAAATAATAATAATAACAATAAACCATAATTATAATAAAAGCCAATTGAATTGAATAATTAGGCAAATATGGAAACCATTCTGTGGAAGTTTTTATTTCCGAAAATTATTTAAATATATTATATTGATTATTATTGAAAAAATAAAATAAAACGTTACTCGAACTGGCGTTAATGGAAGAAAAATGTAGGATTAATTAGTTGAAAATTTTAATTTCAAATATGAGAATCCAGCTAACAAACTTCAACTCACCTCTAATTATTCCTTAGTTAAGCAGGCCGACTAATTTAAAGGATAAGGGGAAACAATAATACCACTCGACGTGAAGATACATTTCCCTTAAATCGGGGGGAATGGGAAAGCGACCGCAGCCGAAATTGTAAACTGTTCTCAGCGTTAATTTGAGAAATGGGGAACCGCGGTATGAGGCTTAGGGCTTCAACTGGGAAGACAAGCGGCTTCGGCAACCACAACCGAGCTTAAACTATACACACACAATGAGTTCTGAATCAAAAGCTTTACAGTTTCTGGTGTCGGCAACTTCTTGATGTCAACGGGTGGCAACTCTACTTCACGACTTTGGTAAGCCTTCGATGCTCTACGAGCGGATAGGTCATCATTCGTCAAGAATATAGACAATGCTTGATATAATAAGGACTGTCTAATGAAGAGGAAAAAAAAAAAATAATAATATTTTTTTTAGTAATTCGCCGATATAAAATTTAATAATCAGCAGCTTAATTGAATCAGTTATAACTGATTGGCTATAGATACCATTAGGAATTGTAATTGTACTTGCATTGTATTGTAATTTGAATTGTATAGGGACAAGTGAGCTTTTTAACACTTTGAAAATTACGCAAAACATTTCTATTACAATTTTAATATTCAAAATTTTACAATAAATAAATAGGGAAAACGATGAATCTTTGAACTATTGACGTAACTCGTTTTCCTGCATTAAAAGATGTATCATAAAATAAATAATCAAAAAAGTTTCCAACACAAAACTGGTAAAAATATCGAATGTATATGATTCCGAAAATAAACTCCTTAGCGCGGGTGACCAGAAGTAGGTTTAGAGATGAAAGTTGCGCCTTTAAAATTTTTTAGGGGAGCACATTTTGAGAGGATTTTGAATTTTTGAGGGAAACACTCTACAGCGACTAGATGAGAAAGTCTGGATGTGAAGAAGAAAAACTTTATTTCGCACTTATGTCAAAATGATTACATCAATACTACTACTATTTGATCAAATGACATAATCGCCTGGCGTGAGCCAAGACGAAAGCTGAACATAAGTCAAGATGGGTCAGTAACATTGGCATTGAAACAGGTTGTAAATATTGCTATGTTATGCCGGGTCGGCTTCCTTGTGACATTGACATCGGAGTTTGTAGATAATATTATATGACATAAACCGGTACGTTGTTTGTTCCTCAAGACAACTTAAAAAACGAAGTTCAAATGAACTGAGGGTAACTTTTTCATTCATAATTTTACTAATTTGAAGATTAATAATTTGATTCCTTACTTCTACGATTAGGTCATGAGTTTTCGGAATGAAAAGTATCAAATAAGGTGATAAGAACAAAAAAAGAAGCAGACCACAGGAAGTGATATTGTATATTATCTAAGGCTTTTTAAGATTCACTTTCGCTTGTATAGTGTTTTTAAGAAAATGAGAGCAATAAAATATAAATAAAATAGGAGGCGCCTTCGACCTTGGGGGATGGGCACTCATGCTTCTTTGATTATTTTCATAATAATTTTACTCTTTATAGCCCATAAGCCTTTACATTGAATGGAAATAACAACAAAATGAACAGGGCTAAGCGAAGCCGAAAGTTGCTATATGATCATTTGTTATATATAAATATCCATTCACCGACCGTCGCAAAGGTAGAAAACCTTAAAGGTCAGATTTCTAAAATCCAGAATCATACTTTTATTGGCAGTTCATAGGTTTTAGAATAAAGTCATTTATTCATTCATTATTAACGTACTCAACTATATTTTTTTCTGCATCGTTTAGAAGAGTGAAAATAGAGGTTTAGAAGAGTAAGGATCCACTTTTCTTTTTTTTTTATCATCTGTGATCCTTTTTTGGTTTTCTTTCTCTATTTTCCCATTAATTTTAATATAGAGTGCTACCAATGGGTAGTTTCTCAACATGTGTTTCAGGTCATTATATCCATGTGCGAATTTACCAGATGTATTTTTTGTATACAGTTGTAAATATCATATAAATAAATTTAAAAAAAAATTTAATTATGGATTCCAAAAAACAACATTTTCCCACTTCAATTAGGTTGCATAATGTTGGGTCGGTGCTCTCTTCTTTCTCCGTGCACATATATTTGGTTTTGCTGCAATTTATTTGTAAGTCTACTTGCTCATAATGATCAATTATTTTTCTGAATAGGTATTTTTACAAAAATTAATCGATTATTAGATACGAGGGCTCTAACCACAATACAAGAGAATAAAAGCCATGACAGAGCTCACTCCTGAAATGGAGCACCATGTTGCAACTGATGCCTTGAGGCTAAATCGTCTGGTGCTGCCTCAGGCGAGAATCGAATATCAGGTGGGTGGAACCCACTCCTTGCCGATATTTAAAATGTTAACAATATGCCGTGATGCGATAAAATGTAATCAAAGACATATCTGACCTATATGCTAAACCATAAATGTTTTTAACATATAATTTTAAATAACATCTATTTATAACATATAATTTATTTATAGCATGAGAAGATATAAAAAATTACGACATACACATTTAAATAACAAAATTTATATTTCCTATTAATATATAAACTTATTAAATATACAAGGATTATATATTTCTGAAATATATCAGAGTGAAGTTTAAACAGTAAGCATTTAGCCTTACATGGAAAATTCTTCAGTTAAGACACTTAATTCAAGTGATTGAATTCCCTTAACAATAATACACTAAGTGGTGCCATTTCCCCTACAATATTGGAATACACAGATGATATAGCGTCATCAGTAGCCATCAAGGGAACATTGGTAAATTTCTTAAGACTTTGATAAGAGAAGCGAATCCAATAACTTAAAAAATAAATTAAGATTGAAGAATTAATTGTGGATTGATGATTGAAGGTAGTGAAATTAATAACATAACCTAGAACCGCCGTCTTGCCATCTTCACTAGTGTTGCCCAAAATCGGCACCTTGCAAGACAAAGACCAAGGCCGTCTAACTGTTGCAAGACCAAGACCAAGGCCGTCTAACTGTTGCAAGACCAACACCAAGGCCGTCTAACTGTTGCAAGACCAACACCAAGGCCGCCTAACTGTTGCAAGACCAAGACCAGGACTGGTAAAAAATATCGAAATTTTGAATAAAAATTAAGGCAATATAAGTAAGTAATACTTGACAATTTTAATTACAATATGTAAAGAATAGGAATAACCAATATACTTTTGCATTTGTCTTTTCTAATTTTTCATTCGGGCATAGTTAGGTTTCTCCTATCTAAAAAATTACAGTAATATCTCTATAGTAATAAGCTAATAGGTAACTGCAAGATAGTTGCGCAAGACCAAGACTCGTCTTGTTCTCGCATTTGGGCAACACTATAGGTAGAACAAACTAAAAGTAAAATAAAGTAGGTAGAATAAACTTAAAGGAAATATGAAATAACGATAACACAGTTCGGGATCGAAAGTAGCGGAAGCAAAGTTAGGATATATAATATAATTTCATTTACATACTTTATTTTACTTGAAGTTAATTCTATCTACAGTTACGCGGTCTTGGTCTTGGTCTTGCAAAGTACAAGACCAAGAACGTTTTTGGGCATTACTATCTACCTACTTTTTTTAGACTATACCTTTCACCTACATATTATTTTCTTTTTAATCTTAATAGTTTCTCATACGCAATGTCATCCGTTCTTTTTTTTTTTGCTCTGATGAATGCCTAAACTTTGGGCCGAAACGTCGGCAAAAATAAATATAATTTATTTATTTTAACATTTTTTTATACTGAAAACTCCAACCAATCTTCTCTTCAACAATGGTCTATAATTTTATTTTTCTTCTTCTCTTAAATATTGTTGGGAAAACACATTTAAGTATCGATTGAGCATAGTAAGTAAAGGAGGTAACGGAACTATTTTATTTTACAATAACATTATTGAGTTATAGAAGTGTCTGTTATAAAATTGTCTGAAAGGAATCCTTTTTCATCGAGTTTCATAAAAGTATAATTTTTTGACGGAACGTTCAAATCGAGATAGAAGAAAGATTATTCTTAACCACTCATAGATTCTGCCCACAATCCGAGATAGACGAATTGCCTCTACACAACAACGAAAATGAGAGCGTGTGGATTAAAACACATGTGAATAGATTCAACAGATCTCTTCAGTCAAATAGAGGCGGAGAAACATGGTTCAGGCATGTAAAGAAATGCATCTCAGTAATGCCAACTGAACCAAAAAAATAGTATACTGTTTGTTATCTTATTCTTATGCTGTTTTTCTCATTACAATTTGGTAAACCGTATAGAAAAACAAAAAATTACAATCTAGATATCAGATTTCAGCAGACATGAATAAACTTTTTAGTGATTTCTTCATATTGACAAGACATTTCATAAACATATTTTGCGAGCACAGCATATTAATTGAAGTACTTAATAGTAATCAATTGGAAATCTATGTTGTTGTTTTTTTAATTTCAAAAATATTTTACCAACCGTAATAACTTGTGAATTCACCATTCCTTTGCATCCAAAAGATCCTTGTTTCATAAACTCACAATTCTTATTTTTTTCTAATACAAATGTGTCAGGAAAAACACTTTGTTGAATAAGCTACAAATAGGAGATTGAGAGAAGAAAAATTAAACATTGTTCATGGCCAAAATTAATTGGAATGTCTAAGTCTTGGTTATTTCGCAAAATCTCTTTGTTCCAGTTGATCGAAGCGGGGTGTTTAGCTTTTAAAACGCAGCTGAGGGTTCAAGTTGTATAGTACAAAGCTCAAAGTCAATAGCCCTACTACCATAAGGAAAAAGTTCAAAGTGTAAAGCCCCTTTATAATTTTACTATTGGACTGTGTGAACCTTGAAGCAGCCGAGAGATGAAGGTTGAAAAAATCTTAAAAGTAAACATTTTAAAATCCAACAAGCACTGACTGTTTTCTATAGTTGATTAGCTGAGAAATTCTGGTATGAAATCATTTAGAAGAGTAGGGTTGGGATTACTCAGGAAAAATAAATATAATCATTAAGGTGTTTTTCTTAGTTCTGAAAATTTTCAGCATGTTTTTTTTTTTGTTATTTATTCCTTTATTTTTGCTAATAAAATTATAAATATCATGATCTTGAACTTATAAATAGCTCAATATGACAATCTAGTCATAAAATATAAGATGGAATTAATTTTAGTTTAAAATAGGTTTAGTAAGTTTAGTCAACAACACCAAACTCTGATATTAAAAGATGTCAATTCACTAACAATATGTTTAGTTAGATACGGCGGTATAATACGTCATTTGTATCCCTCACCCCCATATGTTACATTAATTCTAATAAACAAGTATGATATCACTTGGCGCCATTTGCTCCAGCATCCCTGAAGATTAGACTTTCATAGACGTCTACATTCTTGGATAAGTATAATAATAATAATAAGCTTAGGGAACCTGAAGGTTCGACGCCGATACCACGTATCGCCGTCCAAACTCAGCCTCTCAACCTCACCCTAAACGCAAACTTCTCATCTTTATTTACCCTCGGACGTTTACCAGTAGGCCCAGCATATATTAACCGTTTAGGGGTTCTTTCGTTACTAAACCCAGCAATTTTAACGCCCATTTAATTCTCCGTAATGTAATCACCTCAATTATTTTAACGGGATAATGTTCATGCAGTTCGGGGTTGTGCAACAGAGTAACCGTTTCACTGATTCTTCTTTCGAATATTCTACAGAATACTTTATTTTCCATATACTTAAGACGTTGCTTATCCCTTTATGGAAGCGGTCACGTTTGCCATCCATAAAAAAAAAAAATTAGTAGGATAATGGCTTGCTCTAATACATAAATATGTACATTAAAAATGCATAGATCCATGGAATAGATGGCAAGCAGACTCCTGAGTAATTATGATGTCAGACACGTTGCGATAAAAGTTAATTATGCGGCAGGCTAGTTAGGAGCAGAGCAGATGAAGTTAGCGAAGGAGATCGGAGATGAACAAGATCCAAACTGATCAATCACTGTCGAGGAGTGGGAGGGGCCATGGGGGCAGATACCGTCTACATTTGACAGCTTCTTCGCTGTCACCTCCCCCCCTTCTGATTTTTAAATATTTGATAAGGTCATGTGATCACGGCTAATGACTCCAACCAATGAGTGAGGAGGCGTCATTATCGAAACGGCTAGTGTGGTCTTGATTATTGATAAGTTTAGTGGAGAAATGACCATCATGCTACATATACATTTCCAATAGCCACATCAAACTTTCCAGTACCGTCTAAATAGGTTACTTTATACTAGTTTTTGGACTTTCTATGATAATCTGAATTTTGAATGTAAACAAAAAAGTAATATAAATTTTATACCTTGACTTTCTTAGAGTATGGATGAAAGAAAATACTCCTCGTATACACTGTGTGGATATCATTTATTTATTTTAAGTTGAGCAAAGCTTATTGGGTTAGGAGAATGGACATCACAATTTGTATCTAACTGGTACAATTCAAAGCTTTCTATATCGAAGAGAAGAACCGCTGAAAAAATATGTTTGGAAATCCCAGCCACTATGTAATTCCAGAATAAACAATCCAGTAATAAAAATTTGTGGTCCGTTGTTCAATGGATAATAAAATTAAAAGAAAAAATAATACAAATTGGAAAAATATTCTTCTCTTATTTCCCCAACAGGCGTTTCGAGCCTTGGATTACTAAATATGGACTACATACAACAGAACGAGACATTTTAGTCATCAAAAAAATTCCATTCCTAAAGGAATAATTTAACACACGTTGACGATAGTAAAATTAGAAAATAATAAGTTACTTCTTCGGTAACAATCGAACAATAATACGCTTCGGCTTCCATAGTAGTATCAGGAAACAGATGCACTGCCATCATAAAACACAATCGTTTGGAGTCAGAACCATGAATGTATAAACGAACGAAGAAAATTCTACGTCAAAATAATAGCTAACTGCTGAACTTGAAGGTTCAGTAGAACACAAACAAAACAATTCAAAATATTTAGAAAAATTGTAAACACAATAAACACTGACGACTTAAACTTACCCACAGTAATATTATAAATTCGTGGTAAATACACTACATTGATCTAAGTTATCCGGACGTCAAAATCAAGAATCATTGCCACAGGAAACAAACAAAAAAGTTTTTGTTATGAACTCAGTAAGTCATACATGGATGTATTAACAATAAATAAATTAATAATTTAAAACATGTGTAAAAAATAGAATAAGCTATATCATCGCTAAAACTGGTCCGATTCGATGATTTTGTTTTGTTTTGTTGGTAATTTAATTATATTTATGGTAAATAATTATAATATATACTGAGGGAGTTAGACCCCACAACATTTTTCTTTTCTTTATAACTTTTTTTCCTGATTTTTTTCGGGAATTTAGTCTATACACGAAAATTGAAAGGACAATGATTAGAAGATCATAGGAAAGTTTTATCAAAATCGTTAGAGCCGTTTTCAGTCTATAGAAAAGCATGTTGTCATTTATTGCGCGCAAGCAATTGCGCATGGAGCATCAAATTTCTGTCACAGGCTCCCTACAGCACCCTAAAAAATACAAAGTATAATGACCAACAAAATCGGTTCAGTAGTTCTCGAGAAAATCTTGGCACAGACAAACAGACAGACCAATGGCTAAAAATGTGTTTTTCGAACTCAGGAAGCTCTAAAACGGATAGATCCGTCGAAAACCGCATATCGGAAATCTGACCCGAATGGAATACTTTCCTTATCTAGTAATGGTAGGAAAGTAAAAAAAAACATTTGATATGTTGTAAAATAGTTGCAAATCAATTGGAAAACAATAAATGAATAAGTGAATATAAAACTCTTTTAGATCTTAACAATGTTACTAACATAAAAGGCTAAACGAGAAAAGTAATGAAAGTAACTGTTACAGTGCGAAAATGTAGCTAAAGCGCTAAATCATTAAAAGCGGTTTAACCGCTTATTTAATTACGCCTCACTCAGAAGGACGAAAAAAGTGAGGAAGATGAATGGGATATAGGAAAAAATGAGGGGCGAAAGAAAGAAGTGAAATACGCGCCGGGTTAATAATAGCGGGAAGTGTTTAAGTTGTTATGATTTATTCTGACAAGAGGAGGGAGGGCGTTTAAAAATAAACAGAGGCTTTAAAATAATCAAAAGGAAGATATTTATCGAATAACTAATTGACATCCCCGAGACTTGCCCTGTAATTAGTCAGCTGTACCGGGAGTATTAATAACTCGCGACGGCTTTATTAACGTATCTTCTCCAGGAGAGGAAGCTGTCACAACTGCATTGCTGGGGCATTCCCCTCCGGCAATGTCTACGCTGTGATGATGGTTTGATGATTAGTTAGGCATGGGGAGTACGAACAAGTTCATTACTGAATATGCTAAGTTGATATAACGGATTGCGGAACGCGGAGACCACTGGTGATGAGTGTTCTATAGTCAGATCTCTGGCCCGGGAAAACCTTGTATAGCCTAAAAGGCAAAGAAGGGAAGAACAAAAAAAAACTAATAGATCAAGACTATAATTTTAGTCTTTATCACTAAGATTCCGGATTGGCACTAATATGATCTATTAATTCCTACAAATCAGCAAGTAAGCCTTCAATTACCGAAAAAAATACTCGAATTATTTCAGCAAATACTGGAGAAATCTTTACTGTACATAATGTTCCAAATCAAGTCTCGTCAGTTTTCTCAAAGGAAAGATTCATGACCACCGACAACATTCCAGTATCTACAAAACATTACGTACGTTACTACAGACTCTACTTAGATAAAAGATTTACTTCAAATATATATACACACGAAATTAAAGAGACGAGAACAGACAAGTCGAAATAATTCGCCCACACCTTCTGGACAGCAGATTCTCACATTTACCATGTGGTGCAGAACTTTGGGGTTCAGCAAAACAAACAAAATACTAGGAACACAATCCAAAATCCTTCTAAAAATTGTTAACGCGTCATGGTATATTTTGCATCACAAAATACACAATAACTTACACATTTATAATTTAAAATCCTACTTCTACAACAAATATATATATCTTTCACTCTTTAACCTCACCCACTCGTTATATCAATTTCCTCTTAACCTTTGTCTGTTCAACGTAGATTAATAATGCGCTACGGAGCAGTTGCATAAGTTGCATACAATTAAAAAAATGTATAAAATAAGGAAAGCCACCTCACTGGTGTGAAAATAAAAAAAAATATTTTATAATACCTGAGAAATATAGGTATGATTACTTCAGTCGTTTATTTCCAAAGCGAACCCTAATTACCATTAACAAATTTTCAGAAAACCCCCAAAAATATATTTTCCATTCCAACTGTATGATAAATACCAATATTAAAAAAAAGTTAAGAAATTCTTTATTTGCAGCATATATCAATAAAAATCATAGATTATTTTTTTAAAAAATTAAAAAACATTGAAACGTAAATAGGGTCGCTTTTGAAACAGATTAAACTTAATTAAAAAGGCCCGTTTTGGAACTAACAAAGGATTAATCAAATGAATTCCTTCAAAATATCTGTGCAGTTGAAGAAATGAACTTGTTTACACATCACTTTTTTTTCTAATTTTTAGGTCCGTTAAAAAAAAAATAATACATAATAATTGGATGGCGTAGTCTTTCTTACAAATCGATACCTATCTCGGTTTCCTGAACAATCGAGTACGATTCAATTTGGAAATAAGCGTCACAATTATATTTTATAAGTTGGACATTATTTTTAATCTTATAGTTCATAACTGAAATGTCGTATGTAGTATAGTATTTTATAGGTTAATGTTCATTACGTGCTAAAAATGTATATACCAAAAAATCAGATAAGTGATTTGCAATAGTGGTCCCAGATAAGATGCCCGTATATGCGTTACTTAAGAGACAATACTATTCATTCATAACTTATCAACTTAATAATGTCAGCGATAAGGACACTGTATATATAGCCGATAGCATTGTACTATACGAATAAAAATAACGATCTATCTTAAAGCGAATATGCAACTGATAATATTAATGATTCTTTATTCTGAATCTAGTTGAATATCTGCAATTGAAAATATATCATGATGACATTAAAGAAAAAATAAATAAAAATTGAAATATATGTTATATTATAGAATATATGATAGCATGGAAATGTGTAGTGGTCTGTTTGAATCCTAATCTAATTTCATTAATATCAAAAAGTAAAAAAATTAAATCAAAATTTATTTTACAACCCTAATTTCTATAGTTCTTGAAAGATACATACTTATGTAAATAAGAAACATAAACAATGTTCTGATTTAAAAAATCGACCCTATAGGTAAATAAATTTAGACTACATGTGAATATGTGAAATATACCATGTGCACATATAAAATAGAATGTGTAGAAAAGTCTGTCATAAATAGTATAAAATAATATTATTTATTTTAACAGTAAGCAGATCTTATTTTAACAACAGAAAAAAAATCAAAGAAAAATTTTTAATTTAATTAGGATTACAAAATATGCTAATATATGCAACAAATTCACGCAGATCAATTATTTTTTTTATTAATTTATCAAAGTTGAAGTGATTATACTTTTAAGGTACAAAAACTGTACATGCATAACATTACAACATGATATTAATAAATATTACTGGAATTGCGTAAAAAGTGTTTGTCAGAATCTACATTTATTTATAAAAAAATAAATAAATACAAAAAAATGAGAACATAACTAGGAAAGTTTATCAGCTTTGACATATTACGCAACAGACTATTAAATAATCTTGATATCTAGTTCTAGCTCAGCTAGTAGACCATATAATACGATTACAAAAAAAAAAGTATATTAAAGATAAAACAAACGCCTACAGTAGATATAGAAAATATTACAGTCGCAAAAAAATACAATACTAAAAAAATAGCTTAGAAGATCGCCCATGTTAACTTGTTGTTAGTTTATCGGAGTATGTTTCTTAAAAATATTTACATATATGAAAGGAAAACAATTATTAATTTAGGGTCTAGGCTTTTATTCATTAAATTGTATTTTCTTCCCAAATCTTGCTCTTGGGAACTTTGGGAAATAAGTAAGTAGAAAATAAGAAAATAGAATTATACTTCAAGATAGTTTATTTCAAATTATATATTTAATTAGATTGAAAATAAAAGTTATTGATATCCGAGATAAGATGAAACCTAATAATTAACTGGAAAACAAATAAGCACTTTAATAAACGTTCAGTTACAAAAAAAAGAGAGGAAAATTCCCTGTCAAACAGAAAAAGCCGTTTTAAAAATTTTCTAACTTTAAATATTTAAAAAATGTTATTATACAGAAATTGAAAAAATGAGTAATAGAAAAACAGAAATTGAAATGTTTCCCAATTCATAGATTCACAGATATTGTCCGAATATTTTATTCGACTACCTTCCTGCATCTACGTAGATGCGGCTGAGTGGAAGACGCTGGGATCTCCTAGAGTTCTGCCTTTCCCTCCACGAGTGTGGGGAAAGGCTTGGCTCGGAGATCTTGAGTGAATGAATATTCTAAATATTGTATAAAAGAATGTATGTTTTTAAGTATTTATTTTTTAGATTAGTTTTTTTTGTTTAGTTTAGTATCTTTTAGTTTATATACATTTGCGTTTAGTATAATTTTATTACTTTTATTTATTGTGCATAGTATGAATGAGCTACTCTTTATCACTATTACCATTGTCCTTGAATGTGACAAATTGTAATATATCTCAATAAAGAAATTAAGTAAGAATTTGAAAGAAATACTTTTACTACTTTTCCGTAATTTTAAAATATAAACATGGCCTGAATGGAGTCAATAATTGTCTTTTTTACCATATATGTCTATCAGATTCATTAAATAAAATGAAGGATAGTTCCACAAGTCGTTTCTGGCCTAGTTAAAGTGCTTTATATTGAAAGAGTATGATTGAGCCGTCTAGAGATCATCTCATTTTTTTTTCGGGGGGGGGGGAGCTTTGAGACTTATGTTTTGTCAATAAAATATTTTGCCATTGTAAGATGAAATTACACTGGATATTAATTGAATATTTCTAGATAGATGATCACTGAATGTAACTAAATATTAAATGTAACTTAAACTAGAAAGACTGATAGAGATCATTTTGAATAAAATTTTGGATTTTTTAAGATAACAATTCGGAGTTTATAAGTGATACCTCGTATAAGTATGACATTACATCAAGGCAAATACAAAAATGTTAAAACTTAAAATCGTCTAAGTTTTTGTTTACTTTTCATGATTCTAAAGGGGTATAGCAAAATAAAATAAATTCTAGTTTTTTAATATTTCCTGTGATAATAAGAGTTATGACCAGCAAAGTTGATTGATCAAATACTAGATGTCAGGGTATTCTATTTTGCAAACATATTAGGCTCGCCTACGTATATAAAGTGTCACCAGTCGAAGGCTTATAGTTTTATAGTAAAACTATTGACATAAAAACATTAAATCCGTACATGAGGTAAAGATAAAAATGAATCTTGTCTTTTAAATTTTCCGATTTAATTTATATATTTTTTTAATTAAAATAAATTCACTTCAATTCGAAACAAATGTTTGGACAGCAGACGGATTGATTTAGGCGAAAATAAACCCTGTTGCAGAATCACAAACCGCTGAAGGCAAAGATTTGTGTAGGGGTCAGGGGGTTTCATGGACCAATGCCAGCCGTCGTAAAACTGTGTTGAAAACCATCAGTCTGCCACATCAAAGGCAGTCAACCTTTCAAAGTCAGATGTTACGAAAACAAGCTGCCCAACAGCATCAAATATTCAGTCATATAAAATATACATTCCATCATAAATATAACTATCTGATTTAAATACTTCGGAAATCGTTATACCGATATATTTTAATTTACATAAGACATATATTTCGTATGAAAATTACTTTCTGAAGCAAATATATCTTTATTTATCTCTCGACTTTAAAATATATTAATAAAGCATCTATAGTATTTATGTTGTATATTTTTATCTAAAACTAAATCTATCCCTATCAAGTTCCTTTATTTTTAAAGTTTATTTTATTCTATAGAAAATCACCCAAAGGAAAACAAATCACGCTTAATTTAAAGAAATACATAATACTAGCGGCATAACAAGTACTGAAGAGACAAGTTCTACGGTTTAATATTGATGTTATGGTAATAATAGAGGAGGAAGTGGTCCATACTACGTTTAACCAACCTCAATAATTCCGCAGTAACCGTCTTGGACCACAGTAATCCATCTCTTTTATTCTAGCCGAAAGACCACTTCAGCTTTAATATATATATGTGTATATATATATATATATATATATATATATATATATATATATATATATATATATATATATATATAGTGATATACAATTTCCGTCTATTTTGATATGATTTTTCGTATTTAATTATTCTTTTTTCCTCCCATAAATTTAATAAATTTAAATTTAGGCTGTAAATGGGCCTGAAGAAGATATCAGTATCCTTCTGGACTCCGAGAAACGAGAAGTGATTTGCTCTTTCTGTATTCCATACAATTCTAAAATAAATTAAGTAACCAACATCGCCTAGTTTGAGCCACCTTATGACCACGGTTTCTCTTAAAAATCATATACTTTTTCCAAGTAGTTTAAGAATCCTGAACCTTAACAAACGTATGATATAACCACTGGGCTTCTCCAGGGTAGTTACAAGACAAACCAGACCAAAATGGCAGAAATTCGCAATTCCAAATATCAAATTTAAGATGATATTTATCAATCATCGAGATTTATATATCAATCTCTTCGTCTTCCGCGAGCTCTCACTCCTCCCGGATGGCAAGTGCACAGATTCTTGGCTATTCTACCATTCTCCTGACCAAATGACCCAGCTATCTCCAATGTTTGTTTTGTAAAAAGTTTGAGATCCTCAGAACTTCATATATTTGATAAATTTCATTATTTTTTCGGCACCTCACATTATCTTTTATTGGGTCCGGGATATCTCCTAATAATGTCCGCTCGAAGAAATCGATTTTCCTAGTTGCTGCTTCATTTAACATCCGTCTCACATACGTGATGATCGGAACTGGTCTTATTAAAGTTTTACACAGTCTAAGTTTTGTGATGATTAATATAACTTTTAAGAAATGCGCAATATGATTCATTAGTAGCCATTGTTCCAACATTGATCTCCTCCTCCTTATCCAAGGACACATTAAGGAGGTTTCAAAGGTATTTACAATTGGTGATATTGTGTGAGAAGCTATTGGTAATCTTGTACTATTTTTTTTAATAGACCAAGTTGTATTCTCTTATGACTATATTCTTTGTCTTCTCTTCATTTACTCGAAGTCTCCATGTCAGAGACATTTTGTTAAAATTTTCCAAGACGCGTCTTTAATGTTCAGGGGAGACCTTCCAACGATCAAGACATCATAGAGTTACGGAATGGACTTAATCCGTAACAAATAATAATAATAATATTAATTTAACTTTTATTTTGTTAAATATCTCAATTGGTGAATTATGTTTTATATTGTCGTTTCTCATTATTCAAAGGATAAAAGAACAAAACATACCTAGATAGCCAGGTCAAGCTATCTATGAAAGCTTAGAAATAGTAATCTAGAATGTACCGACTGGACAGAAGACCAATTATCAAGACTTTGGGAACAATTTCAGCAAAAAGGCACATTCTCACAGACCTCATCTTAAGAATATGAACTATCGACAACTTCCTTTGCCGTCCTCTTCCGACTTCCCTTCACCCCCTTGCTATTCTTGGGTATAAACCCCATGATCCTCGGACCAAATCACTCATGCAGTTACATTCTTGAAGTCGCACTCTCCACTGTAGCAGACCTGGAGTGAACTCGTGTAGTCAACCCATATATCCATAGTATATGACTCTGTGTGTTAAATGCCATTTGTAACAGACATTATGAATAAAAGCATTACTTATAAAGTCTTCACTGCCTCCGATTCGTTGACTGTAGGAGTATGCGAACATTTGCTTAAATATTAATAAATAATTTATTAATGCATAATAAAGTATTTACATTAAAAATAATCGGATATTATTTTTCTGTTTCATGCACTCCAGATTAATTGGCTCTTCAGCGTGACTGGAGAACTCTCCATCCCGACAAGCAGAGTTCTCCTCGCTTTCTAGCTAGAAAAATTGGAAATTTTATGAAAAAAAATAAATAAAAAAGGAGGATGTTGAAGGTAGATCATATTTCAAAATTTCCCAAACGGGAACAACAAAGGCTAATGAAATATATTGGCCTTCAAGGGGTAGTTTTGCCGGAGCTAGGGAAAGATGAATGATAACAAGCCCATCAGTCAAATCCCATTAGCTCCAAAGGGAAAGGTTCGTCGCTAAACAGTCGGGGCAAAAACATTCCCTATTGATAATGCATTAAATTCTCATCTAGCCTTCTATCGATTTCGTTGTAAGATGTAAAATAGAGGAGAACAAAATTCCCTCCACCCGATACTTTGGTTATCGCCAGAGTATTTTCCCTTATTCAGTATCAGTAAATTTTTGTCTGGAATCAACATTTTATTGTTTGGAAAATACATTTGGAAACATTTTATTGTTATTCAGAGCTATTGCTTGAGCTATTCTGTATTAGTATCTTAAAAAACTTATTATTTAAAAGATATTTGAATAAATATAGACATGGGTACGTCCACGTCTCTCTCTACCTTGAGTACATATATCTGTAGCCCAGAGGTAAAGAACATCATATCCATATTTTATTTGTTCAGGGGAGATTTTCTATATCTTTAAGCTATTTTTTTTGGGAGTACTTTCTTTATTGAATATTAATACATTATACCACATTAAAGGACATTAATATTAAGGCTACATGATTCATTCACACAATATTTACAAAATAAACAATAAATAAAAAATACAAAACTTAAATACACATATACAAAATAAAAAATACAAAACTTTAAAAAAAATACAAAATAAATACGATTAATATTTCAATAATAAAGAAAAATAAATATAAAAAAATAAAATAAGTTGATATGCCTGAGCTAAAAAAAATAAAATAATAGATAAAAGCTAAATGGAATTAAAGTAAGTAAATCAGATTCACACCTATGTTTTAAGCTATTAAAATTTGTTTACTAAATATGTACCCCCGAGGTAAAAGACACAATGGCCCATTTTTTTTTATTTGTTCAAGGAACCATTTTTGTCACAACTTTGAGCTATTAAAATTTGTTTACTAGTTAATAAATTGTTGAATAAAAAAAGGATCTTTGTTAGTGATGCAATTTCAATGATCGCTACTGTTTTTCAACAAAAATAAAACCTGCTTCGTATTATATATTACTTGATTTAATATCGATGTCAGGAGTTCAATCAAAATACAATAAAAATCGTTTTGGAAACTCAAACCGTATCTTACTATAGTAAATACTTACTATCAGATTCGACTTTCTTTTTTCTTTTTTTTTCAACAGAAACACAGAGTTTACTGTTAAGAAGAATGTAATTTATTATTTTATTTTTTCTAAAAGTGTATATTTATATTTTACCACTGTACATAATTTTAAGTGTCTTGGCATGGTTTCAAGATTTTTGTCTATAGATTTTTTTTTTTTTTTGGTATATATTATGTATAACTAATATTTTCTGTACTTATTTCTCTTTATTTTTTCTTTTTATGTTTGTTTTTAGTTGGCCAGATATAATATTTTAATTTTGTACTTTTTTTGTTATTCTAAAGGAACTTCGTCCCAGAGTAAAATTATTTTCTATTCTATTCTATCTTTCCGTTGAAAACTGGGATATGAAATTTTTCATGGTCGCGATACATTCCCTTACAGTAAAATTCACGTATAGATAAGTGAGAGTAAAAATAATAATTTAAGCCGTATATTTTCAAACTGGTTGGAAGGATTTGTTCATTTTGAAAAAGAAGACTTTGGTTGGCCTGTTTCAAGTACAGGAAAACAATAAAATAAGAAGCAGGGAGTAATAATTTTACATTCGTTTACTAAATAAATAAATAATTTGGGGTACCAGAACATTTGTAGTAATGTTGTTATGATGAAAAATATATTCGTCCATATGGCTTGGTTTCATTTATTTATTTTTGCCTAACTTGTTAATTCCGATTCAGATATAGCCATTTAAACATATCAGTTATCAAAAATAAAAACATGAAATAATGAATGAGCAATCAAATAAACACAGGAAGAATATTAATATCAAATCGTCAGCAATCGCTGGCGAAAGCACAATCGGAAAAAGGCGTAGTTTGAAAACTGCGACCACTGCCTCACGAAGAGGCACTTAATGGAATTAGAGTGGCACATTAAACAGTGAGGAGTAATGTAATTTTAAAAGCTCGCCTGGCTAAATTACACGGAGGCGAAGAGGATTATCATATTGTCGGTATAACTGAGACGGTGGATCTAATTATCGCTAACTGGGGCTAAGTAATAGTTGCAAGAGGTGGAATGATTTGCACGGCTATAATCTTCATCATGCATTAGCTTGGGCATGCGGTTGGCTGAGGAGGTGGATGTTCGTGGTTTGCAGCAGGTTCAAGAACGGATCAGTAATATAATTGAATACATAACATAATTGAGTAATATAATACGTGAATACATCCACATAGGGATATGGTTGTACATATTTATTCATTTTGCTCAATTAATACTTATTTTGGTCATTACGAGTCTGCTATTTTTTCTTAGACATTTTTACTTATTTCAATAAGCTTATTTTACTTCTTATCTTGTTTAGTCCATATCTTTGTAATACTTGTTATTTGGCACTATTTCTCCTTTTTTTGCCTCTGAAACGTTAAGATACAATTCAGAATAATAGCTCATTACAAAGAGGACGAAATAATGACGTTTTCCTTGTTAACAATATGCAAGTCCGATTTTTTAGTTCTTGAGATATTTTAATTCATATACAAAAACATCTTGAATTAATCGACTCCAGCCGATTTTATCAGAGTGTTACACATCAGAGATGTGATGACTAAATCTAATTCACTCTCTAAAAAAAGTGCAAAACGCATCTAGAGAAGTTTTCACTTAATAAAACATAGAGGCCAATTATGTTATTGATTTAACTAGATTTAAAAAAAAAATCACGTATACCGTTATTTGGACGATGAACACTTCCACTTTGAAAAAAATGTACATAAAAATAAAAGTGTATGAGAAAGAGCTAAAAATATGTATATGCAATAACGTCATGACTAAAAATAAACATATCAGTTTCTGAAGTTTTTTTTTTATTCCAGTGAAATTGCTGTGACGCCCGTGAATCTTCAATTTAGCCCTACGAAAGTAACTGGAAAATCCAAGATGCAGGAGAAATTTATTTTCCTCTAGTGACAACCAATTTATTTATTTAACTTTGCCAGCTGTAGACTTGAGAAAAAGTAGCTCCAGTTAATAAGAATCGGAACCCGAGACGCGGATCGGTTCCCAGTTCCCATGTCTAATTCCAGAAGAGGAAGAAGCAGCGTAATTGCCTGTAGAGGACAGCACCTGCCATTGTGGATGGCCCAATCCATATCTCCGCTTCGGGCACGCATTTCCTTAGTCCCATCTTCCTCCTTTTTATTAGCCTCATCCCATCCACTCTCACGATTTTACAACTTTTTTTACAGTCCACTTCCGAATCGTAGAATCTTTAATGCATGTATGTTGATTGAATGGATTTCAGTTAAACCTGAGCAGACCTACATACATACAACGAGGTACACGGAAATGTAAATGTAACCACAATCCCATTGTGATATAGAAGGGTTGTATGAGGTCGTGAATTCTATTTCTATCATGACAGAATGATATTTAGTGATATTTATAATTCTAGTTGGAAAATTTATAATATCTATATAGAAACCGCTCAAAGTTTTTGGCTACTTCAGAACTTACTAAAAACGATTTAAGCTTCCAATTAATTACTAAAAACACATATATTTATGACTGCATTAAGGAAAATTTAGACCAATTTGAGCATTGAAGATCCACTAAACCATCGAATCCCTCTTATGTTGGATACTTACTATCTAAAATCCTTCGTAAAATTATCACTTCAACTATCTTTGCCATAAATAAAATCATCCATAGTGACCTAAATGACCCACGTGTTGCTGATCTGCAGTAATCTAGATGCCTATCCTTCCATAATAAACTTTAGAACCATCTGAACCCCGTTTTTAAACATGCTCCCTCTTCGGTGCAGATAAACTTCCAAGACGTCTGAAAAGCAGACGTCCTCGTGATCATCTAATATAGGTAGTTTCTCTACCTAGACTTTTTAGAGTAAGTTGGATCCCAGAATAGGTGATTGCACTGTTAAAACATAGAACTGTGAATAAAGGTATACATTTTTCTACTAGAAATATCACTACAATTAATAATAAAAAGTATTGAAATTGGAGTCATTCTATCAACTGAAAGACTCATATAATAGTGAAAATGTAATTTCGCTATGAATGCTACAAAGGATTCAGATTAATTTGTGAACCGGACTATAAAGTTAGCAAATAACTTCCGAAGAAGAGAGCTTTTTTTTTTTTTTACATACCTTTTTACTGACAGCTTGAATGCATTTTATTTAATGACAGATCAGTGTTTCTAGCTCCATTTGTTTCGAAACACTCAGGGGATCTCAACGAATAATTTAAGATATCAAATCAAAAAAAATATCCAGCCTTTCGCTAAAAATCGTTACATACCTTTCAGCAGACAAAGCAAAAGGTCGGTCCAGACGCTATGTTTTGTACAACGTTTTGTCTGTGCAGTTCAAAACGTTGCGTGTGAAAACTGTGCAGTTTTGAATCCATTTCAAAGAAGGTACAGTTTTATAAAACTGAGCCAGAGAGCATAGATTTCCTTGAACTGCACCGTTTTCGATTCATTTAGTTAATCAGGTACAATTCGTCAGGCGACAATGGCTGACCTTCGACAATGTTCTAGGGAATTTTTAACCGATTTTATTGCTCTGTATGAAAGTTGCCCGTGCATTTGGCGTGTTAAATCTAAAGAATACAGGAATTAGAAGGGGAGGCGTATGAAATTTTAGCAAATGAATTTGAATTGATGCAACGGTACAAAGTGCTGCCTTTTAAAAAGCCACTTTGAATGCCGGGTACTTCTTAGATGTTCCAATCTTTTTTTTTTTTTTTAACAAGACATATTGCTAATAGTAGTACCTCCTCCATGACGATCTCATACAAAACTGAGCAAAATATACAGATATGTCTGTGCCGTGTAGACGCTCTAAAAATTGCAACGTTTTCATTCCGTCTAAAGACTGCGCAGACAAAACGTTGTGCAAAACGGAGCGTGTGAACTGGCCAAAACACACAACACTTCCTCTGGTTTCGCTATAGTCAGATGACAGTTTTTAAAATTAATATTTATAGTTTATTTTAAGCCACCAAATTGGCTTAAGGAAAGAAAATCCTACTACACAATATAGAAGCGAAAATTTTATTTTCATATTATTGATACATCTAAGTCTATACATGTCCTGGGAGGATGCACAGACAAGAACACCCCCGCTGACCACGGTTTTAACTGCAGACGACGCCACCGGTAATCCGATGTCGAGCAAAAGTAATAAGAGGTAAAATAAAAGGGATTTGAACGGAAGGGGCAATAGCCATAGTGGAAAAGAGATTTATATAGATTGTAATTGGGGCCAGAGCTCTGGGGGGATGCCGGGCACGTCCTTGGGCTGCATTAGCCGGCCGCTGGGGCATCACTTCCCGGCAACCTCCGCTCACTCTCCTCCCGCTCTCCATGACTCAGTTCAGATATAATCTCAACGATTCTGAAATTATTTTTTTTTAGGTTTTTATAGATTTAAATAATCGCTAAAACCTTATTAATATCTAACTTTTCGTGAAAACATGTACCATAATGAAAACAAAAACTAGTCTTGATACGGCCATTAGTTTTCCCGGTTAGAAGTTACAAAGGAATTGAGGACTTATTTGTATATAATAGTTCGATATATTTGTGAATTTATAAATGACTGGTTTCGGCTGTGAACGTAACTATTATTATTATTATTATTATAGTCTATACCGCCGGAAAAATAATTAAAAACATTTTTACACTTAAGTGCTTTAAGATTTCTTGATATGCTTTAAAACATACTGTGAACTCAAGAAACTTTATTATTATAAACTAATTAAAGTAAAGCCGCTTTCTATCAAGTCATTTGTTTGTTTTGTTTTTCTTCGCAAGTTTCGGAGGTTATTCAGAGCCTTAGATGGTACACAGGTTTTACTCTTCAGTTGTATAAAATATACATCAATAATCCGAATTCAAAGAATATGAACCACGGGATTCTACTATTTTGAAATAAATACATTTATGCGATGCAAACATTTTTTATTTTATTCAAAACTAACTAAAATAAACTTCCTACCGAAATATTCGATTCCTGGAAACTCAGATTAGCTTAACAAAAATAGACTGAAATAGCCACTATAACAGAAATAAATACGGTATAAAAATGCATTTGACCTAGAAACACACATGGACTAGCATCCCTTTCTACGAATACAGATGTTTTATCATAAAAATAAATGCAAGTTAATCAAAACACACCATATAGTGTGAATAAAAAATGCACACCAGTCAGTTAAACCACATAAAATAAATAAAATCACAAAAAGAAATTTATTAGATGTGCAAATAATGATTATAATGTGAAACAAAATTATAATAACTGTATTGTGAATATATGTTTTTGTCGCAACCTCCCCCGCTCTTCATTTTTTTATTCATACCTGCCAAAGAAACAGTAATTGAAGGCGCTAAAAAAATATGATTATGGCATTTCAGGGATGGGAAAGGATTAAAATGGCCCCAAGACCGTCTAACTATTGCAAGACCAAGACCAAGAATGGTCGAAAAAAATTGTTTTTGTGAATAAAAATTAAGGGAAAAAATAAAAAAAGGCAAAACTAATACTTGAAAATTTTAGTTACTATATGTAAAGAATTGGTATAAACAATATAATTTTGCATTTAACTCATCCAACTTTTCATTCGGGATAAGTTAGGTTGCCTCTATCTGAAAAATTGCAGTAATATCTCTATAGAGGTAAGCTAATAGGTAACTGCAAGACTGTTGCGAGACTCATGCGCAAGACCAAGACTGAGTAGGCAAGACCAAGACTCGTCTTTGTCTCGCATTTGAAAAACAATAGAAGGGATAGGTAGTGCCCAGTAGCACCTTATCCATGTCTTGATTAATGAAAGGTCTCTCATCCAGATCCTTGTCTTTCAATAAACATGTCATCCGCAGCCATTTCGTTGAGTCTGTTGTTTTATCCAGTGCCGGCCTTCAGGTGGCGCCCAGGAGCGCCGTTCTGAAAGGGCGGCCGTTGGTGTTGCCGGTCGATCTTCAGGGGCGCTCGCCACTTGTTAGAAATATAATAAAATACCAAACGCATTAGAATAATTAATTTTAGTATATAATAAAAAAACTGTATTAGAGAATTGCTGAATGAAACAAAATTCAAATATTACATAATATAAAACAGCTGAAGAAATAAATTTAATTTTTTTGTGGGAGATGAAGTCATTGCCCGGGGAGCGACGTGGTTTTATCCATGAAGTTTACTGAAATGAAAGAAACTGGAATGAAGTTTATATATTAATAGTTGGTAGTACATTTTTGTTAGTTAAGTATCAGGGATCACTTGATATTCTTATCATTCTGCTTGTCTTAGAATTTTGGATTAAAAAGATTTTATTTTTTGTAAATTCGTATTGTTTGCTGAACCATAAATCTATCAAGGTTATGTCCGTTTATAGTTTATTTATATTTTCTGTCTTTGATTCCTCAGGTTTTACCTATTTCAAGTTACAACGCATTACTTGTTTAACTGAAATGTTGTCCAAATTAATTTTCCATTACATAAGGTGTTTAAACGATGAAATGTTTCTGATTAAATAAGATAATACAAAATTAACAGGAATGAATCTTACGTAATACACTTCAAACAGCCGACAATGCATTTCCGTCACGTTTGTCGATCATTGCTGATTTCTGAGAACTAGTTTTGTATAACGTAAAGGGATGCCGTTATTGCACAATAGTTTATGTCATATTCTGACATCAAGTGTTAAAATTGAAATAATTATTACTGATATTTCACATGCACAGATCGTTTTATTTAAAGGAATCATGGTAAAACATTTCCTCAACTTCACACTTCATTATACTTTCCATGGACAATGCAAGAGGCCACAGCCATGTAACTAACTAAAGGCTGTGAAGTTTGCATGCTTTAATTACAAGGAGAACTTGGCGGGGTCAGCATAATTGAGTTTCCAATTTCACTTAGAAAAGTAGCCTTGTGGTTTAGGGCTCCTATGGACCCTCACACATAAAATATTCTTTAAAGATATTTTTTTAAAATTATTCAACAACAATTCCTGAATGGTATAAAAAACAAAAAAAACAACAATAAAATAAAAAACTACTTGTGTAGAGATAGTAAAAACTAGTTCAGAACTGTTTTAACGAACTGTTTTCAGAAACTGTTTTTTGCATAATATTTACAATAATTTCCAAAAAAACACAATTAATTTTGCAGTATAAATTTGGAGCACCTTTGGGCTTGTACTTGTCAAAACCATGTCTGAATTTTAAACAATGTCTACTAATAATGAACGTAATATGTTCAGCAAGTATAGATTTTTAAAAAAAGTTGTAACACATAACTAAATTAAATTTTAATTTTTTTATGATCTTCCATAACTTTATTTTTTAACTATTACATACAAAAGTATAATGTAATATACACATATATTCACAAGCTTTGTCCTTGCACTGGCCTATGGCAATTTAAGAAAAAAAGTCTAAGCCTCATAAATTTGAGATATATGTTGGAATATTAATAATGAAACGAATGTCAACGATAAATGATCATATTAATATTAATAGCAAACATTTTTTCTTTTTTAAATATTATTATTAAGTCCTTCCTCTTATTCCAATGTCTTCTATACTTAACACCACTTAAGAGATCGTCAGCACAGAAAAAGGATAATTTCAAATAAGGCTTTGAGTGGAATACTCCTGAGTGAGTGAATTTTGTATGTAAATATTTCTAAATGTATGTGTATATTTAAGTTGTTATTTTGGTTTCTTTTTGTTTATGTACATTTACTTTGAGTACCGTAAAATTGGGTAACTTAGGGACTGGGCGGTTAACTTTCGGAGAGCGGATAAAATTTAGTTTGTGACGATTCCGTGGTTAATGCACTGTGTTGGTTCAGTCTGCGAAAATCTGCTTTATGTAGGCATGAACTATCTTGGGGCATACTACAGTTGCGGTATAAGCGAAAGTTTCAGGAAAAGAAGAACTTAAAAAATATATATATAAAAAAAAAAAAAAGCAATGGAAATAAATAAAACCTGACTACACAACGAGTGTAGTGTACTAGATTTCCCATATTGCCAAAAGGTAATAGGCCAGTACACCATTACACAAAGCACGTTTTTGCAGACTGAACGAACACAGTGTATACAATACGGAATCACCACAAACTAAATTTTACACGCTGTCCCGAAGTTAACCACCCAGTCCCGAAGTTATCCCATCTTACGGTATTATTATTTTGCTATTTAATTTATTTTACATTGTGCTTGAATGAGCTAATATATCCTTGAATGTTACAGAATGTACTATCGCCTAATTAAGAAATGTGTAAAACAAAAAAAAAAATCTAAGGCGGCTCGCAGTTTAAAGATACTTGATATATTTGATCTAGGTTTATATTTCTAGATCTATTAGGTACTACTTGTTTTATTTTTTAAATAGAGATACGTAAGTTTCCCATTTTTTTAGGCAAAAAAATGTTATAACATCTAATAGAGACAAATATTTCTTGAAGACAGTTAAAGGTCAGTCGAGAAACCAAATCTGCAAACTGAACACGTCCCGGCTATCGAGATAAAGTAGGGACATAGAGAGCATAGCTTGCCTCGCACTTTTTATACACAGCGTCGCTCTTATCTTATCGTCACCCAAGCGCCGCTTAGGGGTTAAGTGATTTTACTCCATGTCATGCTTCTTTATCGAGTTCTCGGCTCTAGGATCTGAGCATCGCTGTCAAATATAGCACAAAATAGCTAGGAAAAGTAAATTTCTGTTTCGGCGTTCCGATAGATCATGTAATGTAGTCTATGCATGATCAGCTCTATTTTTACAATAACCTAATTCTGATTTTAAAAATATATACAGGGTGTCGCTTAAGTAGGGATAAATATTTAATGACATGATGGCCACAAAAAAGTTTATATGGATTATTCTAATATTATTTGACCATTAAGCATTTCTGAATCTAGCAATTCGGGTTAAAAAAAAATCCCAACATTTTAGAGAAAAATTTATGAAATATTATTATATATGTTCTAGATTACAAACTTGAGTTTGATAGTCAATTTTCTTAACATTAGTTTTCTTTTTTTAATTATTTTTTAAACCATAACTTAATTAATAAGGATTTAAAGCTTATTAAACGAGGATTTTTTTCTTCAAACAGTTTAAATAAAGAAACTTTATTAGTATATTGGAAAGATACAATCGCTATGAATATAATAAAGATAAAAATAATTCATATATACTTCAAGTCAACATGAGAAAAATTAAAAAAATAAAAGATAGTCTTCGTTAATTTCATCGGTGCTCATCAGATAAACTAAAATCGATTAATTATTTATATGAACGTCTTTATAGTTCTCGATGTATACTATTGCCCATTTAAATATTTTCCTTTATTTATGAGAGACCCTGAACGGTAATAAAAACAAAATTATATTATATTTTCACTGCTATTTATGAAAAGAGCAGTGAGAAAAGTAATAAGTTCCTAGGCGTTTTAATTAATTTTCATAATTTAATAATTATTTATGATAATTAATCACATAATGATTAATTATTAATCACACGTTTCGTAGCTATAATTACAATTTTAAATTAATTAGCGAAGAGTAACAAACATTTTACCTATAATTTCTAATATCCCTGGTATAATTGTTAATGTAATAAAGATTAAGATGTGTTTCTTTGTCAGTTTAAATAACAAAGTTAAATCATCTTCAATGGTATTGAATTTTCTCTACTACCTAGCCTTTTCGCCTACTTAGAATTTTTCCTAGGCCTGGGGAGAGGGCGAGGTATCAATGGCAGAGTTAAAAGCCCCAGCACCGGGACTCGAACTCGTATCATTCAGTTTATCGGGTTGTTTTCCACACGCTTTAGCCCCATCGACCAGTCCGCCTCTCTAACCTATTGAATTATTGTCATTTATACAGTAAACAGGATACCTTGTGATTGTAGTGCACCTTGCCTTTGTAAATCAAAAAACCTGATAATTGAACTTTGGTGCCTTGTTGCTAGGCTACCACTATTCTTATATCACTATGTATATCCTACAATTTTTTATTTTTTATTTCTATGTAATTATCAGTTTTTTTGTTATCATATGCTTATTGATTTTTAATTATTTCATTTTCATTCCATTTATTATATCTTCGTAATGCGTTTATGAATATTCAGGCTTGTCCATTTATAAGCCATTTATTTATCAGGATTTAAAATTTAGTAAATTTATTTTTATTTTAAAGGTGAATTAACATAGGAATTATTTTATACATCTTTGTATATCAATTGAAAAAGTAAAGTAATTTTAAATTATACCAATATCTAATGTATATATTAGATAATATTTAATAATAAATTAGATAAATATTATTTTGATAAATTTAAAAAATGGTGATTAATGCATAGCTACCTCTTATATCATTTCTTGTTTTTGACGATTGAAAAATTTAATGAAAGTTTCATTGCCTTGATTTTAAGAAAATATAAAATAACTTGACAAACAATTGACAGTTTTAGCGATGCCTCCATAGATGGTCCCATATAAAGTTTATTAAATTCAATATTTTATATCGTCTATACATCAGCAAAAGTATTTTCCTCAGTCCACCTATATTTCAAGTCGGATATGTGGTTATGAGTTGTGAAGATATTTCAGAAGAAATACCTGATGGAAATTTATTATTTTTAAATTTTATTTATGATATTTATAAATGTATAAAAAAAAATAAAAATTCATTTAGGAAATGTGAACAAATGAATATCATGACATAAAAAGATTTGTTGAGAAACTACTCAGAGGTAACATTCTAAAAATAGAATATAAAATATAAAAATAAAATACTGCCTGTTATCCATTTCTGCAACACATCTAATGTTTATTATTGAATACCTTGGACGAATAATAACTTAATAATGTTACATGTTATTTAGATATTCATATAGGTACTAAAAATATCAAGGAACCTATTTCAATAACTGAATTTTATTACATATTTGATTTAACATGTTAGCACAACATAAATTATTAAATTTATTTCAGCTAGTAACAATAAATAATTTTACTAAGATATGAATACATGAAAGCAGTAATGCTCAATTAGGCCAGACCTGCTGGCCTAGAGGATAAAAGGAACAATTACTGACGAGGCAGGCAGTTCTTGGAGGTAGAATTAATAATCGGATATGGCGAGTAATTTATTTTAAAACCGCCACCGGCCTGGCAGTGACAAGCCACTCCTCACTATCCCTCCCCTAACAAATTCCCCCGGACGAGGGCGATTCGTTCGACAAACTGTAGCCTGTTTGTATTCGTTCTTTGTCGGTTTGTTGAAAAACGATCCTGTCAATCGCTAATTTCCTAGTTGTATACTTCTCTTACCTCTTTGCCCTTTTCGACAGCTATTAGTGGTCACCGAGGCAACATATGTTGAACATCATGTCCGAAATGTACTAAACGCATCGAACAAACGAATCAACAAATACCACATAACGAAATTATGGTAATAAAAGCCTTACAATTTCACAGAGTTTACTGGCAATATCACCTATTGCTTTAAAAAAACATAACAGTCCAAAAATTCCATTAGAAACTTAAATTCACAAAATGAGCATTGTTTTCCCGTTAGAATAACAAAATGGAGATGACAAAATTGTCAAAAAATTATTCAAAGCATAAGCGCAGAATTCAGAGTATAATATATATAATACATTTAAAAAAGTTTTTTGATCGGTGCGTTTAATCTTTTATTAATAGCATCTGATTTCTTTTGAGTTTCGGATTTAATTTTTTTGTTTTAATTACATCTATTTCGAAAAGCATTATCTTTATTTTAATTTCTTCAAGCTCAGTCTTTAGTCGTTCGGAAGAAATAAATGTTAATAATAAATATACATATTTGATCAAATAGTCCTACTTTATTTTATTTCCTACCCCAACGTTTCAGCCTCTTAAGCCAGTTTAAAGGGAACAAAGCCTACTTCAAACAATTAAATTTTAATTGTTTAAAATAGGTTTTCTTTCCTTGAAAATGGCTTAAGAGGCCAAAGCTTTGGGGGAAGAAAATAAAATATAGTACGGCTATGTGATCAAATATTTGTATTTATTTATTTGTTATTAAATGCATGACGTTTCGGGTCCTTAACCATCTTCATGGATCATTTTCTGTCTTCAATTTTTTTTTACGAAAATAATTTTACAATGGTTGCAGCAAAAATAATTAAATAAAGTTTATAAAAACTCTAGCGGTAAAGATAAATTTCCAGGAATTTCAATCAATTTGCCTGACTTTTCCCAATTATAAATATCGAATTTTCTCAGAAACCGGGTGATGTCCAAATCAGTAACAATCCTGAACATAAATTAATTGTTAGGATATAATTGGAAAATTCCAGGAATAAACCCTTTAGCGCCTAAAAATATTAACGTTTCATTAATTTAGACGTTATCAGGACAGAAATAATTAAGAACAAATATAGACCGAATAAAATTAGCTCTCATAAACATAAAAAAAACTAGAGACAGAACTAAACTCAAAAACATCGTAACAAACACAATGTAACAAGGTCCTTATGAATGTTTTCTATGATAATCAATGTTTAAAAAAAGTAGAGGGATCGAAGTCACTACACAGCTACGTCATGACCTGCCAGGGCCGAAATCATTTTGTTGATTTTGTTGTACTTTTTAGATTAGGGTAGCGTTTTCAGCTTTAAAAACTCGAATAAAAGAGTCTATATTAAATTGTATTGTATAATCTTTTATAAATGGATGTTTATAAAACAGAGCTTAGAGACAGCATCTGTTCGGAAGCCAAATACGTCACGCTACTGTGGCCGCAGGACACACCCCGAGTTTCCTCGTCACCTCCGAAACGCAGTGTTCTTTCAAGTTTTGAGTCAAATATAAACATGTTCTTTATTATTATTTTAAAAAATTCAACCTAAAGCTTATAAAGGGCAATACAGTTTTTAAGGGCGAGAAGATCCATGGTATCTTACCTGTACAGAATTAATAACCTTAATTGATATAATTTATTACGAACATTATAAATTAATGTTTATTAGTAAGTTAACGTCATCTTAAAAATTTAATAGGCACTGGTTCGTAATTAATGTCTTACGTTTAATGGACTTGTTAAATAAACGTTCCAATTTCTCTTTTCTTTATTCAATTTACGTTTAAAGGTATTGCAGATGATAGACTTTACAAAGATTGTAAACATTCCGCTTGAATAGAACCGTGACAAAACGTCTAAATTGTAAAATTTGGAAGTGAATAAGAGAGCAGCGGCCTCTAGGCGAGGGCTTCAGCATTCGCTCCCCTCCTCTTTCTGTCTCTCTCCTTCCCCTCCCCCTCCCACCCGTCCTCACCACTCCTCGGCTATACAAAGTTAATTGATTCCTACGGACGCAGAGATTTAAATAAAACCTAAATTTCAAACCTCATTAAAAGCTTGGAATAAGGGGACGGAGGAAATAGATTTAGCCTAAAAGGGATTTTGAACTTAATTTAATCCGAGCAAACTTGGTTAAGGTTAGCCTTGTTAGAATAATAGCGAGTGGTACTAACCAGCATCTCCACCGCAACCATTAGATCGGAATAATGGCCATGGAGGTAGGATCTGGGTTAACGGAAGCGAGACTTACCGGCGTCGCATTTCTTACTGATTTACAGCTGGATATAGTTAGCTCTCCTAGCTGGTAGCGTCCTAATACTTCACCTGTATCTGAGACTCGGTCATTAGCCAGGAATATATTGCACTGAACCTTGTCCCAGGGACACAGTTCACGCCTCCCATGGATTAATACTAATGGCTGACGTAAGCTTAAGTTTTATTTAGACCGAAATAAATGTCAATGTTTGCCATTAGGGAGGTGATGCGTACCGAAAAAGAGTTGGATCTGGGTGGGACAACATCCCTGCTGGACTATGCGGATGATTTGGTACTGCTAAGCGTAGACCCATAAAACTAAACACGACAATGTTAATGAATGCCAGTAAAGAACTAGGACTCGAAATAAACACGAATAAGACAAAATATATGGTTAACTGAAAAAATGGCGATACTACTGGTGATATCGATATAGATGGTAATATGTTTGAACAGGTAGAGGAGTTTAGGTATCTAGGGTCAGCGATGACAAGAAAAAACGAAATTGAAGAAGAGATTAAGGTTAGACTGAAAGTGAGAAATGCTTGTTATTTTTCTGTGAGAAAACTACTTAGCTCGCGCCTCTTGTCCCGGAAGTTAAAAATTAGAATCTATAAAACCATTATCTTACCTACAGTACTTTATGGTTGCGAAACGTGGCCGCTGACATTAAAGGCTCGGTCACACAGAACGCGATATTTATCGCGGCGATATAGCGCCACAGTTGTATTACTATCTATTCCACTATAACAGTCACATAGAGAGCGTTACGCCACAGCGATACATGCTGTAGCGCCGGGGCCGGCGATACATTGATACAAATTACAAAAATATCGCCCTCCTTCGGCGTTATTCTCTACCTAATGTAGGCAGAAAAGTTAGCTAATACCCAAGTTAATAGGATTATTGCAGGATTATAACGGCGTGTTCACACAGAAGGCGTTATTTAGCGCGGCGCTACAGCGCTACAGTTGTATTACTATCTTTTCCACTATAGCAGTCACACAGAGGGCGTTACATCTCAGCGATACATTCTGTAGCGCCGGGGCCGGCGTTACGGTTGAAAAATATTACAGGTGTATCGCCGGGGCCGGCGTTATGTTTGAAAAATAATATAGATACAAATTACAGTTGAAATTATTTAGTAGTAGTATTTATATAGATATGTAAAACACCGAATTATTTATATAAAAAGTGAGGAATTGTCCATTTTCATTTGATATGACACCTCAAGCAAATATTAAAAAAAATTATTAAAAAGGAGGTTACATGGAAAAAAATTGTGGAAGAGCTAAATATCACAAGTAATGTATTAATTGATATTATTATAATTATTGAACATTATAATAATTATATGTTATATTCTTTTTTATCTTGAAATCATTTAAAAATTATACTTACGTTCTTTTGCTAATTTTAATTTTGCCTGTACTAAAGACATAAATGATTAAAAAAAAAATCTGTGTATATTGCATATTTAAAACGGTTGAGGAACAGATAATAACTATCCAAGCTATATATGGCAATAAAAGAAATTCGTTACTACGAAATTAATATTAAATAGATATGTCATTTGAAGTAAATAATAATTTGAAATAAATCTGGTTTTACATAAGAAAAAGTAGAACGAAAGTTCATTATTAAAATCTCTTCTGGAATATATTAAAAAATTATATATATATATATATATATATATATATATATATATATTTAATATATTAAATATATTAAATATATTATATATTTAATATATTAAAAAATTATATATATATATATATATATATATATATATATATATATATAATTTTTTAATATATTCCAGATATATTAAATGGTCAGTCTGGCCAGAGACGGCAAGCAGTTCACTTCGTTCCTATAGTTTTTTCTCTCTAACATTCGTACCCTCTGTTATTTCTTCTTAATTTTTATATATATATATGTTGTGTTTTTTTTTTCATCACGGTCAAGCGAGTTTATTTACGTTCTTCATTTATTTATTTTTTTAGTCAATTATTAAAGATAAAGGTCGTGTTTCACTAGCTGTGGATTGAGAAGCGGCTATTAATCCTTCTAAGCTCTTGAGTATTAAGGACCAACAACACGCATCTATTGACATACACTCTTCTAGCGTGAGTAAATATTATTATATTATCACGAAAATGGTTCAGTGCTCTATTTGTGATAGTGTCATCTCTAGAGATGACAAAACTAATATAAGCTGCAATAAATGTCAGGTTATCTTTCACGGTAAATGCTGCAAACTGGGTGATAAAGAGATCGAGACATTAAAATCTCAATAAAAAGTATGGCTTTGTAAAAAATGTGACCAAGGCAAAAAGACATACCAAATTAGGGAAAAATCAGCCAGTCCACCAAGAAGTGAAATCAAGGAGCCGTCCGCAGCTGATATTCTCGGAGCGGTTAATCGACTTAGCGCCCAAGTCAATGAAGACATTAAAAATATTAAGTCGTCATTGGAAAAATACGGGGAACTCAGCTTCGAGTTAAATGAAAGGTTTTCAAAAATAGAAAATCATCTAGAGAGCCAAGCTAAACATCTGGAGGAATTGACTACGGAAAATAAAACGCTGAAATCCAGAGTGGGGGAACTCGAGGTACGATTAAACAGAGCCGAGCAGGGCCTACTCTGTAGATCGGTTGAGATCCGAGGCATTCCGGTACGTGCAGGAGAGACTCCTTCGGCCCTAGTTGCCAGTGTGGGAGCTGGTCTCGGTGTTAAGATTAACATCGAGGACATCGATTTTGTGGAGCGCCGTAGACCTAAAAAAGACGACCCTAGACCACCACCAGTTATAGCTCGCTTTGTGAGGCAGGCAGTACGAGACGAGCTGGTCCAAAGAAGAAAGGTCAAAAGGGACTTCTCAACTCGAGACATCGGCTGGCAGGAAAACGACTCCCACCGGATATACCTGGGTGAAGAAATGACCCCTGCTAATAGAAGATTGTATTGGCTCGCACGTCAGAAGAGAGCGGCTGGTAAACTAAAATACGTGTGGTTTTCGGCGGGTAGATTGCGCTGCAGAAAAGGAGATGGCCATCCCGTGATATACATCGACCAACCAGATGATCTAGATGTTTTCTGCTGACCTTCTGATTTACGTCAACCTACAGAATGCATCCGTAAACTTCCAATCTTCTATTGTATAATACAGCATCGTGCTGGGTTGCCTATCTACTACTATTGTTATTATTGTTTCTCTATTTTAACCAATGTAATTTTTTGTTTTTTCCTCTTTCATATTTTTGAACCTAACTCTATTTTGTTTGTATTTTTTTTCTTCTCTTACAGCCATTATTTACTTCTTTCCAAATTGATTTTCACAGTTTTTTCTTACCTACAGCGTCATCCATCATATGTATACTTTTCTCCTTTCCGTTATGTCTAGCGTCTTAACTACTTGCCATGTTAATTCTCAATCCCTTCCTGCTCACTATGACGAATTTCTCCAATATTTCACCTGTAACTTCTACCACATTATTGCAGTCTCTGAAACATGGCTTAAGCCCTATATCCCTTCCTCTTCCGTTTCCTTACCTGATTATACCTTCATCCGTCATGACCGGGTTTCCCGGACTGGCGGAGGTGTTGGTCTCTATGTTCATAATAGCCTGAAACCCCGTATTCTAGATATTTCATCCCCTTCCAATCATCCTCACATTGAATTCCTCTTCGCTGAAATTTCTTGTAAAGCACATCCTCTCCTTTATGTGGTCGTATATCGCCCTCCTTTGACTCCTTTTGACTCATCCTTCGAATCAACCTTGTACAATTATGTCCCTTTCTATAATAACATCATAATTTCCGGTGATCTTAATACCAACCTCCTCACAGAATCCAACAACAAACGCTATTTGGAAAATCTCTTCTTCTCCCTCAACCTTTTTATTGTTCCTTTCGCTCCTACACACCATACTTGTTGGTCTGACACCTGGCTGGACTTGCATATCATCGATTCAGAGCAGAAACTCTTGTCCTGTTCTCAATTACCCGTTCCTTTCCTTTCTTCTCATGATCTCATCAAATTATCGTACGATATCCAAACTCCCACGTTTCTTCCTAAAACCATAACTTTCCGCAATCTTGACAACCTCACCCGTGATAAAATCCTACCGGACCTTGAAACCCTAAACTGGAACGATATTTATTCCTGTACCTCTATTGATCATATGGTAGACATCCTCACTTCTAATCTTATCCATATTCTTGACATACATGCTCCTATCAAAACCTCAACCTTCCGTCGCCAACCTGCTCCTTGGATGTGTCAAGAAATCCGCGACATGCAAAAGAGACGTGAGGCAGCCCGTAGACGCTTCAGACGAACTCGACTAGCAGATGACTATCAAGTCTATAGGGTACTCCGTAACTTGACACAAACAACGATCAGGAAAGCGAAATCAAACTTCTTTAACGAAACTCTCGCTTCTGCTCCTGATTCTAAATCAATATGGCTAACCCTTCGTAAACTCTCTCTTTGTAAATCCTCTTCCTCACCGTTCTACCCGGTATCACCCGATGAACTAAATTCCTACTTTATATCTTCCACCACCAGCAACAGTTTACCCACCTCTCACCAGTTTTCCTTATCACCCTCATTTAACAGTGATAACTTCTATTTCTCCAACATCTCACCGACCGACCTTATTTCCTCTATAATGAAATCACACACAAACTCCATCGGACTTGATGGGATACCAGTCAAACTATTAAAATTATGCCTTCCCGAAGTCGTTCCAGTTCTCCTTTTCATCTATAATTTTTCCCTCCAGAACTCAGTTTTTCCAACTGCTTGGAAAAAAGCATTAGTCAGACCTATCAACAAAATTCCCAATCCTACCTCTCCTAAAGACTACCGCCCAATCTCCATTCTTTCTAACCTTTCTAAACCTCTGGAAAGAATAGCTCAATCCCAAATCTCTAAATTCCTTGAAAACTCAAAACTACTCGATCCTCTCCAATCTGGTTTCCGACCTGGCTTCTCCACACAATCCGCCCTACTAAAAATTACCAATGACTTACATACCGCAATGGACGAAAAAATGTTAACTGTATTAATACTTCTCGACTTTTCCAAAGCTTTTGACTCCTTAGACCACTCTATACTCTATACTAAATTAAAATCCCTATCCTTCTCCAACAGCTCTATCCTCTGGTTACAGTCTTTCCTATCCGACAGAACTCAAGCAGTCAGCATTCCAAACCAACCCCTATCTTCCTTTCTTACACTGTCCTCTGGAGTGGCCCAGGGTTCGAGCATTTCCCCTCTCCTTTTCAACTCCTACATAAATGATCTTTCCAAATCCATCTACCACTGTTCACATCATTTATACGCTGATGACACCCAAATATATTTTTCCTTTCATCCTTCTGAGCTACTAGTCGCGTTCGCCAATATTCAGGCTGACCTAGATAGGATCAGTGCCTGGGCAAGTCTGAATAATTTAAATCTAAATGCGATGAAAACTCAGGCCATTATTATAGGTTCCAGTCCTATTCTTAACTCCATCTCCTTCCTTCCTCCTTTAGTCATCAACGATCATCCTGGCACATTCAGTTCATCCGTTAAAAACCTAGGAATCACCATAGACGAAAACCTCTCCTGGAAACCCCATATTGCCCTCATCTCCCGTAAGTCAATAGGTACCCTTAAGCTATTTCATCGCTCCCGCCACCTACTCCCACAACCCATCCGCAAGCTCCTTGTATCCTCTCTCATTTTCCCCCACTTTGACTACGGCTGTGTGGTGTACGGAGGCATCCCAATGGTACTCGAGGATAGATTGAAGCGACTCATGAATACGTGCTTAAGATTTGTCTTCGGTACATCAAAGCGATCTCATGTGTCCCACCTTTACGACGAGTTAAAGTGGCTCTTCCCTTCTTTCCGCAGACAATATTTCCTCGGATCTTTCCTATTCCAAACAATCAACACTAGACACCCTTCTTACATCTACAGTCTCCTACAGTTTAAACCCGTGGTCCACTCCCAGAAAACAAGATCCCGTGTTTCCGACCTTTATATCCCTTCCCATAGAACTAAGACGTTTGAATATTCCTTTATTTCCCGATCCACAGCCTTCTGGAATTCCTTGCCATCTGAAATCCGTCATGCCTCTTCCTTGTCCTCATTTAAATATCATCTTTACCAATTCCTTCTCACATCCCAAAATGACGTTATACAATAAAATAAATATTGTGAAATAGATTTTGACTGAGGTGAATGATTGATAAAATTTATTGTCTTAATTTTAAAAATCAACCCATGCTTATTTTATTTTATTTTTATCTTCATTTAAATAATGTTGTTTTTTTTTTATTTCGTTTTTTCTCAAAATTTTATTTTATTTTTACTTGTTTTAATTTAATTTCACTGAAGATACTGTATACATTCTTTAATATTGATTAATGTAATTTTTGGCCAGATGTAGTTTTAATTTTTTTGTTCATATCTGTTATTCATAAGGGACCTTGTCCCAGAATAAAGTTTACTTTCTAAAAAAAAAAAAAAAAAAAATATATATATATATATATATATATATATATATATATATTTAATTTTTTGAATATTTCAAAGCAAGAAATACAGGAATAACCAAATAACATATCTTTTTATAATTTTATATTCATTAGCACAATTTTTAAGAATTGGAATGTAATACAATTTTGTTAAAGAGAAACAAGCTTCATCGCTAGAAACCGGCAGTAAATATTCGAAAAACGTGTAGCAAAAACTCAAACACTAGCAAAAAATTGTTGGAAAACCGAATAAATATAAAGCAAACAATTTATTAATGAAAACAAATTAAATTAAAACATAGTTTATTTATCTATAAAGTTATGGCCTTATTGTTAATTTAATTTTTTTATTATATTATTAAAAAATAGATGGTTTTTCGATTGTAAGTCCCCATTTATTTAGTGTTGAATGGAATGATTCGTAATTTTTGACTAGTGGTTCACGTCAATAGTCATCTCAACAAAAATAATCAAACCAATCGTCCTCTCATATTTATTAAGAGAAAAATTAAATTTTGAAATGTCACCAAAACAGTTGTTAATTAATTGGCTTAACCTCAAAACTATAAGAAAATATATTGGTATTTTGACTTTTGCTTACCTATGTATGTAATATATAACAAAGGGAAAGTATTCCTATCGCTAAAATTTTCGAATCTGAGTTTTCAACGGAAATACACGTTTTGAGGTCCCCTAAGCCCAAATAACCAAGTCCTGCTAAAGGGTCTGTGTGTCTGTTAGTCTGTGTCTGTGTGCAAGTGAACAGCCTAGCTCAAAAACGAAAACTCGCACGAAACTTAAATAGCGTATTAAAGGTTTTTATATATAAAATCAGCTAATCGGAAGTATCACTTTATATCAACAGCGAAACACATATTTACAGTTTTCCCAAAAACTGCTCTAACGATTATGATTAAACTCGGTGTATCATTGCATAATTAAGTGGTCTTTAATATCATTTAGGTCTTTTCCCCATTAATCTCACTTTACAGAGTTTAAATGTACAATGTTTATATACATCTTTCCCTAAAGCACCTTTAATATGGATTATTTGAAAAAATCAACTCTCTTATATTGACCGTAACTATAAAAAATGGCTAAATATGAAGTTTAAAAGAATATGATAACTGGAAACAGAAGAAAAAAGAAAAATGCTTATCCTGGTTAAAAATGAATCTCCGGAAATAACAGTCAGAAGGTATGCGTATAATATACCGTTAGAAAGCGAAGAATTTCAGAAAAAATAAAATTAAATAAATAAATGTAATACATAAATAGAAGGTAACGCAGAGTGACAAAAAAAAATAGAAATAATAATTTCAGAAAACTAACATTACTTAACGTAAATCACATGTTTCCAATGAAATTAAGCGAAATTCCCTTACTAAATGTAAACTTTTAAAGTACTTTTCTAAGTTTGAAAAAAAGTATTTAAAATCCACCGAATCATGCCAATGTCATTGTTTAAAATACTATTTAATTCTACTTGTGTGAAAGAATTGAAGTATAACAATATTTCATGTATATATTTATAACCATAAATACTTTTGATGTGGTTCTATAACACTAGATATGATATTATATTTAAATTATTGGGTATTTATTAGCCCTTTCTTAAAATCGTCAAGTAACCTTGTAGGAAATTAAATGAGTGAATAGTTTTATGAATTTTCCCTTTGTGAAGCACCAACATTGTCGACTTCCAATTAGTGTGAAAATTTTCAACCTATCCATGGCAGGCAACAAAAATCTCGTAATTTCATTTTAGTAAATTTTATAATGGAAAATGACAGTTTAATAACTTATAGTCCTACAATCCTTATGTTAAATATTTAGATGTACTTTCAAATCTCTCTAGGCATATATGAACCTTTTGGTTGTCAGAAAAACTAACTTAAATTTCAACATTCTTCATTATTAATTTTAGTGATGTTTCTATTGGCGAACTTTATGCCTTTATTCGCAGTTCTATATTTCAACGTTGAAATCACCTACTCTGGAATCAACTTGCTCACTGTCTGTATAGATACAACTTTTCCAACTAGAAATATCACTAAAATGACATTACTCAAAAATCTTGAAATTATAGTTATTCATTATGTCAACTGAAAGGCCTCAGAGACTGAAGTTATGTGGTTTATAAAACTAGATTTTCATTGGCTACCGTCGATATAATAAATAGACTTTTTGTAATTTTACTGGTCTTAAAGATTTGTTATCTCTAAGCTTTAAACTTTAGCTCCGTTTAAAATGCACTTCAATTTTTTTTAAATAACCCAACATTGCCACAAAAATATTTCTATTAAAAGTAGTGGGGCAAGTGAAAGTTATGTGTTACCCGCACCAGATTTTTTTTGTTCTTGTTTAAAGCTGTTATAGATTTGAGAAATACACATGATTTAATAAATTATTTAGATTTTACTGACCTAAATGAAGTTGGTTGGTGGTTTGTCTCTCTGGATAAAGAACATCCAGGTTATCAATCAATGCCCGATCAATTAAATAACACTACTTTTAAACTAATCAGGTTGTAGTTTCAAAATAAAAAAAACGTCTGCCAAGTAAGGTCAGTATAGCTTCCTCACCGTTGTCATTGTATATTACAATGTATACCATTTTTTGTATCAGAATAAAATCTCTGGGAGAAGCCGATTCGGAAATATAGTTACCCTTCAACATTCAACAAAAGAGTGCTGTATTTGAAGATCCCATATTTGATTATCCTTAATGAAAAATAAGTAAATAAAATGCACCCTGAACATGAATTTCAATACTGTTAGTGTAAAAGGTCTTATGTAATAATTTATTGTTTTACAAGAGTGCATAAAACTCATTATTTCTTTATGCTTTATTAGTATAATTTCATATTTTATTGTCATCTGCTACTATCCATAGTAGCAGACTACTTATATCAGTTGCATACTACAAAATGTTACCTTTAATACAAATGGAATACAATTTGAAAAATTTTACATACGACTTTTTACACTAATAGTAGTAATATACAGTAGCGGACCCAGATTTAATTTTGGAGGGGAGAACTTCAGCCTATAAGATTTTTTTTTCATATACACAACGATAATTAATTTGAAAAAAAAAACCGCTGCAAATTATTGCACAATTTCCAAACAATTATCCATTTAAAGTAACATTACCTTCCTAGTTATTAAGAAAAAAAGTGATTTCAATTATTGGACTAAACTTTTTTTTTAATCATTAGTAATATGCTAAAAAAATAATTTAAAACCCAAAACAAAAGATATATATATCTTTGCAGTAGAAAAAACTAGAGACCATATCTTTGCTCCTAATTATCCGGTTTTAATGAATTTTTTTTTTTTAGGAAATCCCTTAAACCTTTAAAAATCATTATAGCCATAAGGCGAATGGCGGACGGCGGACTGACAAAAAAGTTTTTATTCGTTTTTCGTATTCTATGTATCCTGAAACGTAAAACCTCAAATTTTAAAAGGGGTTTAAGTTTTTGAATCTTTTGGTCGATCACAATGGTTCATCATTGAAAATAATAAACCAAAAATATATTAAAATCGCGATATCTCTACTAATAGTGCTTTGATTTCTATGAAACTTCATTCATTTTTTAGGAAATTTAAATACCTTTCAAACATCTTGTCACCACTTCGACAAAAATGTGTATACTTTTTGAGTTATTCGAAATTTAATTTTACCATCCCCAGTAACTTTCTTCCCAGCTTCTTTTCGTTGAAATATGTTGTATAGATAAATTTAAAGGGCGTCTGGAAAATGACTAAAGAATTTTCATTGAAATCGCTAGTTCATTTAGGCGCTATAGTCTATAGCAACCTAGGTTTTTCGGCCGCCATTTTGAAAGTAAAAGGCGGATGGCAATGTCGGTAAAGGAAGATCATCCTCGGGCGACTTTTGATTTTATATCCAAATTTGAAAAAAAATCGGTCCAGTAGTTTCGGAGAATGAGCGGAAGGAGGATGGCGTACGGCGGACGGCGGACGGACAAAAAAATTGAAATCGTTTTTCGAATCTACGTATCCTGATACGTAAAACCTCAAATTTTAAGAGGGTGATAAGTTTTGAATTTTTTGGTCGATCACAATGGTTCATTATTGAAAATAATAAACCAGAAAGACTAAATAAATAATTAAAATAAAATAAATACACTTAAAAATATTAATAATAAGATAAAATAAATAAACTTTAAACAAATAATAATAATAGAATAAATAAATGAACTTTAAAAATGAAAAAAATAATAATAATAAAATATAAAATAAAAGTTCTGCTAAGGATCATTAGTCATAAACACCATATATTTTTATAAGACTTTCATCATGTAGGAACTTCAGTTAAACCTAAATGAAGTTATAACCTGAATTATGAACATATTATTTTATTGAGCGTTTGAAATTTTAATGCACTTCTTAAAATTAAGTAACATTCTTTCATCACAGTTAAAGGGTAACAAAATGATGCAGGAGAAACGAATATTACTCAGAAAATGAAATGTTTCCGAGTACATGATGTGAAATTTTACCTTTCTAAAAATGGTAAAACTATGTAGAGGTGTAAATTAAGTTAAATTTTCGATATTTGTTTTTCATAATGTTAACCCGTTTTGTGTTTATTTGCTTTTCTAATATTCATGTTTAAAAAAAAAATATTCATTTATGACATATGAGATTATAACTGTTTTTCTACTAAAAGTTACTGGCGATACTTATGTAAAAAGACCCAAATATTTATTATTTAACGATCAAGACAATAGAAATCAACATATATTTAAAATTAGAGTTCCTGATTATTTAAAGCATATGAATAAAATCACGATTGTTAAACCCTCTTGAATAGAATAGAAAAATAACTTTATTGTGCAACGAAGTCCCTTTAGAATAACAAAATAGTACAAAAGAAACAACTTAATTTTGGCCGAAATGCTTGGTATTTAATTTCATTAAATTTTTTATTCTATTTAACTTATTTATTGAAAAATATTACAATCTGTTTCAAAGGACATTTATAATAGTGTTCAGAGATAAATACAATAAATGAAATAAATTATACAGAAAAATAATATATATCAATAAATAAGTCATTAAATCAAATACATTTAATGAAATTAGATTAAAAAACACTGAAAACATGAAATAATCTTGCGATATACAAAACATTCAATCATAATTTCATAATAAAATAATCTATGTTTAAAAAAGAACATAAATGTAAAGAAAGCAAAAATAAAATTCGGAAATATTGAAAAAATCTATCTTCGTAAGATTGAAGCAGACGGCCGAGGCGATGGTATTCTACCTATCAGTCTATGTGCTTTTTGATTTCATGAATCCTTTTTCTTTTTTTTTTTACCTTATGCTGGAGAGCTGAACTAATGAGCCTCCTCGTCAGAATCACTTATTTTCTATTCAAAAAAATGAATAAGAAAATATCGAAAACAAATTATTAATATACAAGTTGCGGGAAGCAGGCTCCCTAGTCGACTAGGCCAGGCAGAGCGACGGGGCTGCTGTATCGCTTTCAAAGTAACGCCCTCTGTGTGACTGCCCCGGATTAGATATCGCCGTGAGTATCGCGCGTTATTGTAACGTAACGTCGGATCGCGTTCTGTGTGACCGAGCCTTAAGGGATGAGCAACGTCTTAAGGTTTTTGAAAATAAAGTATTTCGTAGAATATTCGGACCGAAGAAGAATGAATTAACCGGAGAGTTCAGACGTTTACACAACGCCGAATTGCATGAACTGTATCCGGGTAATATAATTGAGGTGATTTCATCAGGGCGAATCAAATAGGCTTGTAAAATTATTGGGCTTGGTAACGAGAGAATTCCTAAAAGATTAATATTTGCTGTTCCGAATGGTAAACGTCCGAGAGGTAGACCGAAGCAAAGATGGGAAGATTGCATTAAAGCCGATCTGAAGGGACTAGGTTTGAACGACGAACGGTGGAGGGAGGTGTGTAAAAAGCGATTGGTGGTGTCGGCATCGATCCGTCGGGTTCGCTAAGCCTTTTATTATTATTGTTATTTATTTTTATCACTTTAAAAAAGTGTATTTTGCTGGAGTGGGAAATAATTAACTTCAACCACTGATCAATGGAATGATCGAAAAGAGACATTATGAATGGAACAATCCAAACTATACAGCCATGACTCTCCAACATACAAGTGAACAGTTGCTATTGTTTCGCTGGGCATCATCAGAGCAGAAAAAACATCACCTATATACAGAAAGAAAGAGATAATTTTGCTATTGACATTTCATCGTCATCTCACCATCTAAAAGCATACGGAAGAAAACAGGAGAGGCAGATTTTATAGTATAGTTGATGAGCAGGAATAAATGATCATCAATTAAAAGTTATATTAGAAATATTTGTTGAAAAATTAAATAAAAAAAAGATCAAATTAATCGAAGGTGTATAAAATATACATACCCCACAAAACTTACTGGGTACCTGGCTACACCACAAATAATACAACTAAAATAAGCAAACAGTAAGAAAAGAGACATGGATGGAACAATCCATAGGTAAGTGAACTGTTCATTTCTTAACAAGTAACAATTTAATAAATTGACACAGTTAACAATTTAATTTTAATTGAACCCTGGATCTCGATCTATAAATACGGAATTTAACACTTTATATATTACTTATTTTTTTATTGGCCGTAATTTTAAATAGTGTAGTAATAGATTTATTGTTGTTTGTTATTGTCATTCACTAGTATTTAGTATTATTGTTGAGTGATATGTTTTCTCAATTTTGTTTGTACAATTATAATTATTATGTAATCTATTTGTAATATATATATATATATATATATATATATATATATATATATATATATATAGAGAGAGAGAGAGAGAGAGAGAGAGAGAGAGAAATTAACAAAGAAAATTGGTATTTATTTCTTAAATATTTGTTAGATCTTTATTGTATTAATTTGATGAAAATTAAACATTCTTTCTATCTATCTGTTCACTTGTATTTCAATTTTTTTTCGTCGATCAATTGGAAAATATTAAGATTTTTAACGATTCCGTGTATATAAAATAGAATGCCCTCATAAAAACTTATTGACATCCCCAGAGGTACACTCTCAAAATGTTAGTAAAGTCGAGTTTATTCATTACCCAAACCACAACGAGCAGAGCGAGTAGGTTTTTTTTTTCTTCGCTTGCGCATGCTTTTCTGTGTGGTTTTTGATTGGCCAATTGTTGGATTTTTGGGTGCAAATCAATGGGATCTTGCGAAAAATGTTATTGTTATAAAGTTTTCAACAGAATTTTTTTTAAAAATAATATTCTATTTAGATAATTTGAATATAGTTTTCTAAGAAGTTAAAAATCATCTTCAAGCACTCAGAACCATTCAATTATGCTGTAAATATTTATTTCTACAGTTACTTACTATAGCACATATTATGGTAAGACAGGCTAGGAATCATTTAGTACATACCTGAAACAGAAAAAAAAGCGACCATTAGAGAAATTTTATTAATAAAGATTAGGTAATTTTATAGTATATGTGATACATTAAAATTGCTTAAATTGGCTTAGAAAAAGATTAATGTAAATATTATAATTTTTATTTCAGTCGAAATTCAAGCCGAGAAATGAATTATTCCCACGAGGATAGGTTTAAAAAGAGAAATAAAGAAGTGTTTATAACATACAATCTATTCTACATTATAAATAACACTTCAATCGATATTAACACTTTAATTATTCAAAAAACTACAGTCATCTGTATTTTAAGCTTAAGATGATTTTTCGGAGTTGAGCTATGGGGCTTCACTGAACCATCAAATTTCTCTCGTATCCAATCCTTCGTAAAATCCTCAATGGTCCTTACTTTGTCAAAAATAAAATAATACATAAAGACCTTAATGTTCCATAAGTTTCCGATTTAGCCCAATCCAGATACCTATCCTTCCATAATAAACTTTATAACCATCCGAATCCTCTTGTTTCTAGCCTTGCTTCCTCCTCGATTCCTGATAACGCTCGGAGGCTTCTGAAAAGAACATAGACTCGTGATCTTCTCATTTAGACGTGTTATTAGAGTACCACTAATGGGCAGTTTGTCAACAAGCGTTTTCATGTGATTATATTCCTCTGTACACATTTACTTGTTCTATTTATACTAATACAGTTGTAAATATCATAATACAAACGAAAAAAAAATGATTTTTTATTTTTAAATATTGAATTATTTAGACTGAATCAAAATTTTCATCATATATTATATTATAGATCATTTCAGAGGAACGAGATTGTCCGTGGTGGCGGTCATAAATAGACTAAAATAGTGGAGAAAATATTTTATTTCAAGCCAAAGTTTCGACCCGACTTTTCAGGTCTTCTTCAGGAAGGTGTGTTCAGCAAGGAGTTTTAGATAAAACTGTGTAGACCATTAATATTACATCGACGACATTTTAGCCGTTACATTATCTTCAGACGCATCTAAAAGTAATTAATAAAAATTAAAATTTTAAAGAGAAGCACTTTTTCTCTTCAATTATACACTGCAGTCAACCGTCAAAGTGTAAATCCTTGATAAAACATTATTATCCAATTGATATTCAAATATTAGCATCACTGTGTAGTTAATACTTAAATGGTGCAACGAGCGAGATGTCCCAGATGAAATGGAAATATTTTAATTCAGACAAAATAATATTAATATTTTTAAAAAAGATACAATTTTTATTGAATTCATTACAAAAGACGCTACAAATTTTAATAGGTGGATCGCCAGGTACAATAAAGTAACTATTTTTCCGTCAACGCTGCGTCTCTTGATGTTATAATCAACATGAAATAAATAATAAATGGAATAAAGAAAATAATTTAACTTCCATACCGATACCATTACCGCTTCTACCAAAACGGAAATCACAACCTCAGAAGGTCTTAACGTTTATGGTTTCAAGATTGCCGAGGAACGCGTACCGCATCGTGATCTGACCGCCTTTTCCCGCTGCACAGAAGGGACTGGTCCGCCCTTTTTAAGGCTGAGCGGGTCCCTAAAGGGTCCACTGGAACCGTACTCAGCCCTGACAGAGAGAACGGATAATAAATTTCACCTCGATCCACCGGCTCTCTAAATCGAGAGCTGCAACAGTTTTCTAGTACCAGCGTTAGTTACCTTTGAGTAAATACTAATTGATGCTCCAATCAATGGAAGAGTTGCAATTTAATTGCAAATATTTGAGCGGAAAAAAAGATATTATAAATAAGTGAACATGTTCTGCACAAACACCATTAAAACGACTCATTCCACATTAAGGATGTTATTAAAATATTAAATTAAAATATCAATAAAATTAAATATATATAAAACAATTAATAAATAAACATGTCAACAAAGACGCAGATGAGTAAATCAATATGAGTGTTTTAACACAAGTTCTGAGGAAATCGGTTTAAATACTTTTTCATACATATATATTTTTAATTAACTTTTTATACTTTTACTTTTAATTAAAATTATAATTAGTTGAATAAGTTTCCGCCATTAATAATTCAAATTCAATTGTTTCCCTAATTATTTTGATGTTGAGTATTTTGAATTATTTTTCTCTTGTTCTTAAATATTAAATATTAATATTTTTATAGATTTTTAAAAAAAAATTATTCAATATTGGTATTCTTTTATCTTTTTTATTTATTTTTTTAAATTTATGTTCAACCAATTTAGTTAGCTGTGTATTTCCTAGTAATAATATTTCTTAATGTTAACTATATTTTTTTTATTTACAATTGTTAATATAGTGACACTTTTTTTTTTTATAAGCAATGTATAAATATTAAATTCTTTCTGCTCCTAAAGCTATTACGAATGAAAGACTTCAATTTAATGTTGATCATCTTCCTCTTTTTGGTCGATAAAAAGATTTAGGACGGAAATATCAATACTGTTTATTTATATTTCAATTTATTTGAACACTACATATTCTAAATATATTAACATATATATCAATATTTAAATACAACTTTTTTAAAGATTAAAAATATCGAGGACCGATATATGAAAAATTCTATATTTATAACTATATAAAATTTACATTTCCCTATATTTGAAAAATACTTATACTGAAAATGTACACACATATATAATTTACCTCTTTAATAATAAACATAAAATTAATATTAAATAATAGATAAGACAAAATATCAATCTTTTGTATTGGAAGATAAAAGATTTGACAAAATTAGATACTTTCCGGGTGTTGTAATACTTATGTTGTAAATAAGTTGATATCCGCAAAAATCACTCATTTGGTTTGATCTTGCTGACTATTTTTTTTATTAATTTATATTCCATTGATAAAAAGGTATATTAAACATTTTATTGTGTTTAATATGTATTATGTATTATAGGCTGCGGCACATAATTATTTATTCTCTTTCTTCTTCCGTGAATCGACTCTGTGGTCGGGAGACCTTCTTGGGGCACGCTAAGTATCAATAAAATGAGCCCATTTAGTTGATTAAGGAGAAAAACTTAATGGTCGAGTATGATCCCTTACTAATAGCATCCTTAGTCCTAGAACCAGGATTTCCTTACAAAGTACTAAATATAGCATTCTTAATGTGTTGTAAAGGTACAGGAATTTTATTTTATTTATTTTTAATGATTCACCGACTTTGCAATTTTTATCCAGTGTGTTACTGAATCAAGTAATTATTACGAGTAGGTCTAAAAAAGGATAATGAAAACGTGATGACAGAGAGACTTAAAACATCTTTAATACATTTACCTATACATCACTTGCGCCCTCCCCCCAACTCAGGCTATCGGGCCTACCACAGATGAGTGGGCTTAGGACGATAATTCCCTCTTCCATTCGATTATATTCCAGGATTGGTTGGCTTACGATTTATGAGACTTTAGCTTCCTGAGGAATTGATAATTGGCATTAAAGCCCAAATTTTGAAGATATTATTTGTACTAAGCGGAAATTTAATATCCGATATTGTAATTAATTAATTAGTACCAATTTACATCGTATCCAACGCTTGGTAATTTAAAAAAAATCTTATACATAAACTTTAAGAAAACATTTTCTAAAATAAAACATTATCTACTCTTAATTGATTGATTGCAATTTTTTCTAAAATGAAATCCAGATTGAAGTATAATCAGTCAGTTATAATGCCTTATAATGGACGAAGATTAATTATAGCTTTTAATATTATTTTCTAACTAAACAGGCTGAATCCAATAATTATGTATCGTGTTATATAAAACGGCACTTACAAAATAAGTACTTCACAGAATATCAATTAATAATTCAGTGTAGTATTGAAATTATTAGTATTATTTGGAAATTGGATAACGGTGAAAAATAATCAGCATCTGCAGTCAATAGATGGTTTATTGATGGCAACGTTTCGAGCTGACCATGAGGATAGAACAGGAAGGTCTCGATAATCCGAACTTTTAGTAATCCGAAACCCTCGGTAATCCGAACACGAAAAAAAAATTAAAGTTGATTGACGAAAGACGTAATGGAAATGGCTCTGTTTTTCAGCACATATTACTGTAATTGCTTCGAGTGATACAGTCTTGATAGCCATTAAATCGGACTAAAGGATAAATAACGTATGGTCAAAACTCGCCCAATACTATGCCATAGGCACATAGGCTAAGACCTCCAACAAGCAAAAAAAAAGTAAAAGAGAGAAAAAAAGTTGTAAAAAGAGCTAAAATTTCGCCGTTGGCCTCAAACGAAGAGACAATATTGGAAGCCGATACGAGCGAGGGGAAGCCGATACTGGCTATCAGATAATTGATTTATTGTCTTCGGACAGTAATCACCAGGAAGGAAGGTTGCCGCTTCCGATCTGGCTGTATCTCTCCTCCCCCGGGCGCCAAATCTCTCTCCCTCTCCACTGTTTCACCAGATAACTCGATAAATAGGATTTATGTAAGTTAAATGTACACATTAGATTCTTATAGTTTTTCCTCTTGAGGATTTTGGAAATTTGTCATTCGGCGAATCTCATATAGAATGTAGTAAAAACCCTTTAAATATACAGTAAACCAATATGGGAAATGAAGTAACTGGTCTCTAAACATGCTATACTTATTAATTGATCACTAATCTGTCAATAACGTATTTAAATATAATGATGCGCCTGAAAAGTTTTGAAATAAAAATGAAAAATTATGGAGGGGTTAAAACAATAATAATTTATTTTTTTATTATCTACACCAAAGAATGAAAATAACTAAACATATACTGCTAATAAGGTTATAATATGCATGTATACATTTTAATGGTAGAAAACAAAACATAAACCACATTAAAAAAATACTATAAATATCTATATATAATGTTTATTTTATTAAATTAACCAAAAAACGCAGTTATATACATTTAACCTCAAACATTCAACATAAAATTTGGCTAGTTGCATCACAGAGTACTAATTCGCATAGATATTTGATCAGCGGTTAAAAATATATGTAATTGCATAAAACTCCGGGCAAGTCCAATTTCAATATGAAAAAAAATAATAATTAATCAAAATGATTGTTATGTTTTCTTTCTTTATTTTTATATAATTTATATTTTATTATACTGTTTAGAAAGCATTGCAGGACTGCTGGTATATTTATATATAATAATAAGGTGGTGTCCATCCCTTTTTTGGCTCTCAGGAGCGATGGATGTTGATGAAAGATAATTTTATTTATATTTATATTAAGATAATATTACTAACTGACTATCACTGCACTACGACTCGGAGACAAGTCTTGGTCTCCTCCACCAGCTTCCTCCAGTCATTTCGGTTCTGTGTGGCCATCATCCAGCCATCATCTGACTCCCAGAACATCCCTTGAATCTCTTGCCTACCGTTTGAACATCTTAGTTTTGGTCTCCATCTTCATCTTGTGCCTTAGAGATGTTCTGTCAGGATCATCTTGGATATTACAATCTACAATAAATGTAATAAGGAGGTATAGATCACGATAGATTGTGACGAAAGAGGTATCAAACTAAAAGAAGGAATTTCATGGAGAAGTGGCGGATCATACTCATCTCCTCTCTCCTCCCCTCCCCTTCAAAATATTTTAGGGAAAAGTTATGAATGAAGAGAAACTTAATTTGTGAACAACTCAAAAAGCATACAACAACTCAAAAATTATCAGCAAAGATACAGCCCTCATATTGTATTTTACACATATTTAGGTTTGTTACTATAAATGGACTGATGTGATTTGTTGTTAAAAAGAAAAGTATTTCCTCTATGATTAAACCACTTTGGACATGTGTAATCGATTTATGGGGGAACAGCGAAGTTTAAAAATTATTAAAAAATTTAAAAAGAATCCAGTCGTTCCAGTCAAAAGTTTTCTGGAAAATTGTAGACGCTTTCTTTTATATTTCCAACCTTACGTTACACACTAACGTAAGGAATTCCACATCAACTGCTACAGACCGTTTTAATAATTTTCATGAGAGGCTGACTCTAAATTCAAATCCACTTACTGAGTGTATATACATATACATATAAATATACGTGTATATATATATATATATATATATATATATATATATATATATATATATATACATATATAATTCGCCCAGAGGACTGCTGGGCCGATGGACAAGAGACTTACTGCATTGAGCTGATTGCTATTTTTTTAATTTTATGTTATATGTTTTCTGTTATTATGTTATTTACATTTTTTTTCCTTAAGTTTAGTTTTGTAAACTAATAGTATTTTATTTTTTACAATTTTCTATTATTCATATTCATATTCTTTCTTGCTTGTTATTTTTTTTTTTTTCGTTTTGTTCTGTTCTCCTTGATATCATATATATTTCTTAATACCATATTTGCTCATTACCATTGTACATATCAAATTTATCTTGACAGAAATATGTATGTTATAAATAAATAAAATATATCTCATAATACACTGGATTAACTTATTTCTAAATTGTTATGTTCACCAATGTACAATGCGAATTACTTGTATGGACCGACTAGTCTAATAGTATTGCTGGAATATAGGAAGCAGCCTTGATAATAAAGAGATCGAGCAAGACTGACCCGTGGATATCTTATCTACAAAGAACAAGCTCTGAAATGCCTCGACTGCAACAGCTTTCTGATTATAGATACTGATATGTTTTGAATTTAAATTTAAAAATAAAATAAAATTACGAAAGAGATTTTATCACATACTGCTGTCCTAATTTGTTTGGCAGAAAATAACTTAATGAAAAAAAAAATGAATTATTCATTTAAAAAGACCCTACCACCATATGCAGATTCGGGGGTTCCCGGACTCGCGTAATATATCAAAGGGTTTTATAAAAACTATTTAATACATTAAAACTACTCTCAGTAGTTATTATGAGAAAAAGAAAACGAGCAGTATGTATAATTCTTTACGTCTAGTACTGACCTTTTCTCTGTACGAGCAAGGATTTTTTTTTTCTATCCAAAAATTATCGATTTGTTTGGCCTAAACAAGGCTTATTAGAAGAGCGAAATAATGGTATAGATTAATAATTATTCATTATTTTCATTTTTGGTTAATTATTTTCAATAATGAACCATTGTAATCGACCAAAAAATTGAAAAACCTTAACTCTCTCCCCTCAAAACGTTTCTGATTACACAGAATTCGAAAATCGAATACAATTTTTTTTTACCGTCCGCAACACAATGGGGCGAGTTAGGGAAAATTCGCGACATCTATTTGAATCTATCTAAATCTATTATTTTTTTTTTTAGAAATCCAAAAACTAGATAAACTGTTTTATTGATACCTTATGTTGTTCATGGAGTAATATTTCCAGTTGGCACAATATACATTGTTCACTGTTTTTATTGAATAGTTCAATTAAAAAAAAAAAAATGATCTAGCCGATGTCGTGAGTTGTTCCTTCCTCGTCCCACTGCGCACCATTTTCTCCGAGACTACTGGACCAAATTTTTCAAATTTGGATTTAAAGTCAGAGGTCACCCGAGGAAGAACTTAATATATCGACATTACTATCCGCCTTTTTTTTTCCAAGATGGTGGCCGAAAAACCTGTGTTTCTAACGACAGTAGTATGTTGTAACATACTATAAGTTACGAGGGATAGTAAAATTAGATTTCCGAATAACTCAAAAAAGTATTCACTTTTTTGTTTATATTGTATATGGTTATTTAAAAATACATGAAATTTCTTAAAAATAAAAAAAAATCATTAAAATCGGACAATTTGGAGCAAAGATATGTTGTCAAGATATTTTTTTTATGTTCTACTGCAAAGGTTATATCCTTTGTTTTGATTTTTGAAAGTGTTACTGAAGTAATGCTTTTATTTTTTTAACAAATTTCCAATGATAAAATTAATTTTTCGGCGAATAATATGAATCTTCTTTTATTTTTATTTTTTCTTTATTACTAGGTAGGTAACGCTACTTTAGATGTATAATTGTCTGAAAATAATAAACCATTGTGAAATAATTTTCAGCTTTTATATTTTATATAGAACTAAGCATCACAGGCTTCATACGTTCCACTCATGCTCTACAGTAAAAGTAAATTATTTTCTTAAATAATCAATATGGTTTTTAATTTCTTCTCCGTTGTCCCGATGGATTTCTTCCATTGTTTCACCCTTCTCGAGTATTTTCCAAAGAGCAGAGAATGTGCTGCATTCTAGGACGTACTTCCCTGGCAGTTTGGTATTGCGTTCACGTTGGTTCTTCAAATCCTGGACGAGGTACCCGTGGGAAAACCCACTTTTGACCGATACTGAGACAACAAAGGATTGACTTCACGTCTTGACCTTCGGTTTTTAATTTTCCACCAAGTACAGTTCACCTTGACTTCCATTAGTCTTATCGAACCAATTTCCTGTTATTCATTCCATTTCTTCCTTGTAAGATGAGGTAGGCTGATGTGTCCAGTCTTCTCTTGGAACGGTCTCAATAATTGCAGCTTTGCGGTGCATCTTGACGCCGAGCTGACCAAGCTGCAAGTATCAGATTTCTAATTACCATACATACCACAAAGTCAGGATACCCAAGACTATCTCTTTATTTTACAGAATTAAAGGTCAGCGAATTGATTAATAACCTTCTAAATGAAGGATTTGAAAAAACAAAAATAATTATTTCTGTCAGGTATGTGTTTCAAACAATAAACATGTTTCCATCTATTTTTCTAATGGATAATTCTAGGACTATGGAAAATTTAAGAGATTTCATTTTAAAAAATATACCTGCATTTAGTACAATTTTTCGCATTTATTATTTTATTACAATTATTTGAATTTATTATTTTATTAAAATTATTTTTTTCTTCTGAATAAGTCCAAGTGATAGAATAATGTTTCAATTTTTACTTTCACTTAGCTATACAGTAAAGGAATGTATTGCGATCGTTAACATTTTTGAATCTCAGTTTTCAACGGAAATACCCGTTTTGAGATAACCAAGTTTGAGTTTAAATAACCAAGTAACGCTAAATGGTCTGTGTGTATGTGTATTTTTGTATGTCTGTGTTAACAGCCTAGCTCAAAACGAAAAGTCGTATGAAAGTGAAATTGCATATTTAACGAGGAATCAAAGGAATACGAGCGCATCCGAGCACGCCCGAAAGATTAGAAAACGTTTCCATACGTTTCTCGAGCTTTATACAATACGGACTCCGTCAATATTATATAAATAAACATATGTGGGTTTCATAAATTCTATTGTTGGTATTATTTAATATTTAATTGTATAGTTTACAGCGATAAAAATATTAAAATTTGTATATATTGGGGTAATTATACAAATAAAAATACCTACAATGAAATATAAATAAATAGCTACTATAATTTTTAATCTCTCTTCCCCCTTTTCTGAAAATACTTATTTCTGCTAAAAGAGTGGTAAGTGAAAGTTGTGTGACGCACCGTACCAGATTTTTTACTTTCCCACCGCTGCTAGATTAGGAAAGTATTGCGATCGAGTAAAATTTCCGATGTGTGGTTTTCAACAGTCTTTACGTTTCAGAGATCTTTGAGTCTGTAAAACAGATTTTTTTTTTTTTTAAGGCCCTATCTAATATTAATTATAGTTAGTGTCTTTATAAATTTAATCTACCGAATTGCTAATTTTTGTATTATAAATATCATATCATAACATAACTAAAGTCATTTCAGTTAGCTAATGATATTTTGTGATCCAAAGCGTCGTATTTTTTTTTTTTTTTAATCGGTGCTTTCAAAATACAGAACTAATAAAAACTTTAATAATTTCAGACATCTAATTTTAGCAAAATATTTATGTAATGACAAATCAAAATGTACGAAACTGTTTTATCGCCTTTCACTTTTGATAACGACTGGACTGTTAAGATAATTTTTGATATTTTAATCATATCACAGGATCGCTATTTTTTACAATACTTGTTTTAAAAATTTCTCTTTTTAACTCATTTCTTTCCAGCTGACGTTTTGATTACCGTAATTATTATACGACCATGGGACATGTGCATTTTATTCAGCAATCGTTAGACGTAAAACTAGTACATAAAAATTATAATAAATATTGTTAAACAATAACTGACCTTTTTTCCAGAGTAAGATGAAGATTGATAATAAAAAGTATGATATATAAATTAAATTAATGATATGACATAAATGACACTTGGGAAAGTTACGGTAATGACATTTTCAAGATCCAAACTTATAAATTATAAATAATAACAAAGAATGAAGAAATTCTATTCAAATACAAAAAAAAAGAATTTTTTTTTTATTTTATTTTTTGCTTTAAGACTTTTCAAAGCAGGTCTTATTTTGCCAATAAAATATTTTAATTGCCATTGTAAGATGAGGTTAAACTGAATATTTATTGAATATTTCTGCGATTATTGAGAGTAACATATATAGAACTTAAACTTGAAAGACTATAGTTCAAAACTGAAGAAACAGTAGTTTCATAATAATCAAACGCTTTCATGTTGTTAAAAAAAAATTTACTAGAAAAAATCTTTATTCATCAACAGAAAACAATTAACTCTATCATCCATAGTTTGCGATCCTTAACTAATTCTTCTTCGTTCCACGAATATATTAAACTTGAAGGCAATGTGTCTTGGATCAACCAGGCATCGGCATGTTGGACATTAACCGCTCTTAGCTCTTAGCTTAGATACATTACATGTAGATATTTGTTTGTTCTACCATGACTTATCTTAAGCCTGGTCAGCTTTACTAATTGTAAGCTGGGACGGTCGAGATCAAATTTAAGAGTCGTCTATTATTCAATAATGGCTAAAACAATTAAATAAAACATTTACATTAAATAAAGCATTACGGTCTCTTTAGACCCCACAATAGTCTGTAAATAGAATTATCCTTCAATTTAATGTACATCTTGAGAATACATTTCTTGTCCGTAAAACATTTCGCGTCACTCGATTAACGGGGAGGCATATATGTATAATAAATTCCGTCAAGGGGGAAAATCGTGATCCGTGATATTTATCAATCACGTGGAACCATAAATATATCTGTGTAATCTCCAGCAGACCTTTCACGTTCCATAGCTTAGTTAGGCTAGAGCCACTAAACACATTGCTAATACAGTTACTTCTCTACGTATCCAACTCAATAATCCAACTAATGAACCCTCTCTACGTTAATTACGGGCCTTTATGGAACTCAAGTATTAATTACCTATTGGAAACATTAATTAATGCTTCCATTCGCAGTACGAATAGTTTCCATACTTCATTGATCGGAAATGGGAACATTATAATTTTCCACATTCTTGGCTGTATGTAAAAATATGTTTTTATACTTTTTTTTCTGGAACTGTGTTTCTAATTTTTACCCTTGATAATAATGATTTCTAAAATAAATTAAGCTGATGCCAGTGAAAGGCATAGGAGTAGAATCATCAGTTTTTTTACAGCATTATTACGAGAGTGATACTCCAACAGCCAAATCCTTGTGTTACTCCGACTACTAGAAAGTAACTGTCAAGTACCACATCATAAAACTTAATGGACTTGAACCGTCAAGAATAGGCCGAATAATTATTCAAAAAAGAACAATTCGTTTTTTAGAAATTTCATTTGAAACTTAATAAACTTTATATTCCCATATCCAATAATTATTTTTGCAACTAATCAAACTACGATCCATAACCTTGAAACGAACGTAAAAGAAACAGATGTGATGTAAATTGGCGACTATATTAATAGGTTTAGCGGAACCAGGATTTAATTTTAGGGAGGCTAGATAATTTATATGTTTACTAATGGTAATTACTCTGGAAGAAAAATGTTAGGAAAGATATAAAATAATGTTGACACGGTACTTAAGGGCCGGTTAAAATAAAAATTACAAAAAATTGTTTACATGAACGATAGTGCTTTTTGGCAGAAGCGGACCCAGGATTTAATTTTGGAGGCTTCAGTCCGAAACCTTTGTTTTTCATAAAAATAACGATAAGAAAAAAATAAAGAAACTAACTAAATATATGAAATGGTGTTTCATTGATTCCTAAAGTCCTTTTAAATGTAATTACACGAACAATAATACTTTAAGAGATCATTTTTTAATATTTATTTCCATAAAACATAGTTATATTTTACCATAGAGGGGGGGCTTCAGCCCCAAAGCCCCACCCCGTAGTGCTTTATGGGTAATAGTTTTTTCTTGTCACCTAAAATATATATATTTAGTACCTAAAATAAAGGAGTTCATGCTTTTTGTTATTTAGCTTATATTACTCACAGAAACAAATATGGACCAGTGAAAAAAAAAAAATTCTATTGTGAAGATACTTCAGCGCGCAAGTCCGGATTCTCCAGTGACCAGGAGTATTTTTAATTACTATTATAACAAAAATTAAATAAAATAGAATTTAAAAAAATATGGATACATATTTAAAAGTATTCACATAGGGGATATTCACATCAAGAGGGGATGAAGCTTTAAGAGGGAAACTTTCATCTTGCCTTCAACCTACCGGATTAGCTTCTTACAAATCTCTATTCCCGGTTCGTTCTCGGCGAACTCTAACGTTAGATAATTCACATATAATTCAGAAAATCTAACTACTCTACTAATGGTATTAAATATTAACTCTTGTAAACTATCTATGTGACGAGCATTAGGAAAAATGTATGTTAAGTAGAGAGTAGTGTTTTTAATTACTTTTATTGTAATTGCAGTAAGGCTTTAATTTTTGAAATTAGGATTCGTCACTTTTTATGAAATTCCTCATTTTCTTGATAACTTATTCAACACACCTCCCCTCCCCCCCCCAAAAAAAGTCTCGAGAATATATATTATTTAGGAATGATACTAATATACTAATGATATTAACTAAACCAACATAACTATCGTAAAACGAGGGGCGATGTGGCCGAATGGGCTAAAGCGTGTGCACAGCACCGCTAGTTGCCTGGCAACCGGATAACAGAGATTTGAGATGATTTAAAAAGTACGAGTTCGCGTCCCGGTGCCAGAGGAGATTTTAAATTCCCCGCCCTCACCCTCCGGCCCGGGAAAATCTCGTATAGCCTAATAGGCGAGGTAGGGAAGAACAAATAAAAAAAAACAAATGAAAAAAAAAATTATCGTAAAACAGACAATATAATATTATATATAATAAAAATAAACTTATACATATGTTTAAACATTAGTTTTGTTTTTTTGCGTGTGGGTATATTAGAAAATATATTAATTAAGCAATTGGATATAATACAAATCTTGATTATAGGTTTGGAAGGGTATATATGAATTATTAAATAAGTGTATATATATATATATATTTATTTCACATGGATGAATCATAAAATCCTAGGATATGTTGATATATATAATGATCATTGAATATAAACTAAAATTTCAATGAGAACAAAGGGCGTGGTAAAATACTTGTGTACCTAGGGCTTAGCTTAGCCATCTAGTCGACTTTTTCCATTTCTTCAATGGAATATAGTTAATATATTTTATTCATTCATTTAGAATAAATCTTATTTATTTTTTTTTTTTTTTTATTCTTGGAAATATTAGAGGGATTTGAAACTATATTATCCCCTTCTCTCTTTTTATTGGGGGGGGGGGGGGGAGAGGATCGTTCCCCTCGACCTCCCTTAAGATCTATGACTATGAATATTTATGTTCCTACACGAGTTTCGACTATTAGTAAACCGGCATCCACCGTACGATTCTTCGTTCCAGGAGTACAGGTTTTGAAACGGAAACGATATTATTACGCACGTGTTTGACAGATTTCTGATACTTTGGTACATGCCCATTAACGTCGTGCTTTCGATTTCGCTGACTTGTTGATTTTACATATTATGTGCATTAGAGGATAAAGCTGAATGAAGCTGGGGCAAAACGCGTCAAAGTTGCGTTGACAGGCCGCTTTGTCTCCGGACCGCGGGCCCACTCCAGCTAATAGGCTGAGGGGGTACACCTGCCACTAAGGGTAATTGATTACTTTTTAATGAACACATGCCCAATAAGGATCAAGTCCATATAACTTCAACCACGAACTCTCTGGTCCTCAAGAGAGAGCACGCAACATGAAATTTATAGCATTTCTAGTTTTTTACCAGCTTATAATTTATTTTATTACTTTGCAGTATTTGTAACAGCGCTGTTGAAGTAGTGATGGCCAAGTATGTTAAAGCGTACTCCAACATTCTCGAGTCTAACGACTCCGGTTCGAATCAAACCTGGGCGGGTTGAAATTTATTTCGTGTTGGATCCACAGAATGAATCTCGAGCTTCTCATGCTGGTTAGAATAGGTTTGGTTGTACATCTAGAATAACCTCAACCCATCTCTATATGCTAGAAATGGTAAGATAAGTGTAGTACATCTAGCAATCTACACGTAACTGTTTAGTTTCTTTGCTAGAAAACGGTATTGATTAAGTTACTGGTGGAGCAGTAAATCTTTGAGCAATTTTCGTTTTAATCCACGTCGATGAGATAAACGAGAGCAAAGAGTGAATTTTAGAATTAACAGGTATGCTTCAACACAAGTTTTGACTATCAGCAAACTGACGCTCTTCTGTTCTGCAGTTTCAGGTGCATTCGAAGTACAGGTTTTGAAACGGAAAAAAATGCATTATTAGTAATGATTTTTTGCTTTATTTTAATTGTTTGCTTTATTTTTATTTTTATTCTTATTTTTAAGTTATTTTATTTTATTTATTGTATATACTTTTTGATTATTATTTATTGTTATTTTGCTTCTATTTAGTTTGTATTATCTTTTGTACATACAGTGTTGTGAATGTTATGCTATCTCACTTTAACTAATGTCCAAGTGACAAATTGTTGTAATACTCAATAAATAAATAAAATTTTAAAAAAGTAATAATGCAAATAACAAATTTGATATAACTGTTTAGTTTCTCCGATTTTTCTAGAAAATGTGTTTAATTTAATTATTGCTGAAGGAAAAATGAGAGCAGGAAGTTGATAAAACGAGTGGATTGGGATGATTTTGGGTTAAAGAGTGAAATGTAGTGTATTTGTTGTGGATGTTCGATTTTAATAAGTCGTTATGTACAGAGTGATTTTAAATACACCACAGGACGTTAACAATTTTTTGAATGATTTTGGATTGTGTCGTTTGTATTATGTTTATGTTTGCTTGTTTTTCTCAACCCTAAACTTCACCTTAAACAACCCGAATGTCCACAATGGTCTCAGTACACTATAGTAGATTAGTCACTGGTTTCGTAATCTATGTGAGGATTTGTGGTCCAGAAATCTGTCAATAAAGGATTAAAAATTAGAAAATCTGTCGAAGGCAAGTGCGATTAAAGTATTATTAAAGTTATACTTGGGACCTTCATGAAATTGCATTTTAGTCAGATAAAATAATTGAATTATTTTATTTTTATAGAGAAATGCAATCGATTACCTCGATAACAGTTGTAAGCAACAAAGTTTTCTTTTGTAATTTTATCTTACGTCCCAAATTGCTGACCAGCTATATATTTTATTCATTATCGATTTATTACCATAGTGTCAGGGTTTTTTTTTTTTTTTTTCGAAAAAGAGGATATGTCAAAAAGTCACTCAGTATTGAGAGGATGAGTGCGTAACTGCTTCAATAAACAAGTATCTCAAGTTACCATGATAAAACAACGATATTAAGATAAGAAGGATTGCGCGTGGCTAAAGCTTAAACGAAACCAAATCAATGGATTACTTAATCCCCAGTTCCTTCTTAGTAATTCAATCCTGGGCGACCTATCGGTTTCAATTTTTTCTGAGAGGCAAACCACAAGCATAGAATTCGTTCGGCATTTTAACAGAAACAAGCCATTATTATTTTAATTTTTTTTAAAAAGATAGTATTTAAGAAAATCAATTTAAAACAATAATAATAATAAAATAAGAACTTACTTAGAGAGCTCAATAAAAAAAAAAATGAATACTTTATCTATGTTAATCAGAAGACTGCTTCTATATACAATTTGATACTCAGTTATACTAGGATGGCTAAGTGAACTCAAAATAGAAGAGCTGAATGTGAGGAGCTGAAGTTATTTCTCCATTAGTATGCATTTCATTTGCAACAAGCATCTCTCAAAGCTATGTGCGGTAAACATATTCAAGGGAAGAAATTCAATTTCGAAACTGAAGAAAAACAGCTCCTCAGGATACCATTGCGTCTGAGAGGCTTCGAGAATGCGACTGGAATGAGAAAATTAGAAAAGCAAGGATAGGAAAACCCCCTGGCAATGACCCCTCAGCGTCTTGAGATCCATCTTGCCATTCCCAGCTACGCTCAGCAGTTTCTCACGACCATGCAGCACACCGCTATGAACACGTTCATAGCGTGGAAACTGCTCTACACAAATGGGATCCTCGAACATATCCGAGCTATTAATCTTTGTTTTAGAAATACTTGAGAACATTCAAGCTCAATACTTTAGGTATCTATTTATATATTGTATACTATAGGTATATATTTGGATTAGGTATCTGTAAAATCACAAGTACTCTTGTAATTTTACAGATACCGAACCCAAATAAAAGTTAAAATAATGATGAATTCTATTACTTGATTTATTAATGCTTTATGTAAATATTGTGCTCTCTGATCTCTATTATGTGTCCTTGAGACGGAATATAATATTTTTTGAACAAACAAGTTAAAAGAAAATAATGATGATGAATTTTCCAACACTTTGTATCTATCAATAAATCACCAAAGTTGAAAAGATAGAGGTTTACGAAAAATCGGGAAAAAAATATCATAAAATTCTATTATATCGAATTCTATCCCTCCTTGCATCCGTCGCCACAATACCCTCCTCACCACCTTTAAATCTCGCCTATTCAATCACCCCCATTCCCCATCAAATTGTAAGTAGGTATTGTAAATATTTATATAAATTATTAGCTCGTTACTTCACTTTTATTTTATGTTATTTTCAATTCATGTAGTTAGAAGAGAATTTTTATTTATTTATTGTCTATTTTTTTTTTTTTTGTGATTATTCTCTGAGGCTCCAAAGTCCACATTTCTATTTCTGTATATTCTTCTAACGGGACTTGTTCCAGGATAATAAAGTATTAATATTATTCTTATGTTTAAAAAACTAGTATTTTAAGACTTTATTTTGGGCTAAAACTAAATTAAAATCGTATATATTTTATTTACTTCCTTATTTATTTAATTGTATATAACTATTTAAGAAAATGTGTATTTTTATAAACTCGGATAATGCTTTTTCTCTGTGAATAAAATAGTATAAAATTTTTGTAAAAAGTCTTGAAAAAAAATTTTTTTTTAGAAATATTACATTCTGTCACAATCAAGGACATTTATAATAGTGAAGCCTTGAAAAAAAACTAATTACAACGTTTTTCTACTAAATCACGCCCAGGAAAAAATCTCCAGTTCTGGCAAACGTAAACAAAACGGCACGAGACAGCGTTCTAATCCCATCTTATTATGGAATAAATTAATTTCAAAATACAAACTAAGTTCAAGTTTTCCATGAAATTGAAAGGATTATGGCTTATGATGGAAATCTTTGGCAAACAAAAAACTTTTAACTTTCCAATAGGGTTGTCTTGGCATCCATACATAAAACAGATACAGCAACAGAAAAATAATCCATAATTTTTTATTCAATGATCCATAATTATATCCAAAACAATTACAAACAGCAGGATTATAATGCATGTACTTCAGCTACGAAATGGAATCATGAGTACAAAATAAAATATAAATGTTTTATCCCTAAGAGTATTTAAAAATGTTTCCCCTGCCTAGCTCTCTCGAAAATTAAATTATGAAAGCTTTACTAAGAGCCCATGAATCCCATTTTGTAATTGAAAAAAAAAAATGTATTATGAAAATATAATTTGACGAATCATTTAAACAAAATAAAAATTCTAACGCAATGGTAATAACTTATTGAATAAATTTTTTTTAAAAATGATATGATGTATATAAAATGGTATAAAGCTTAACTTTAATTTGATTCAATAATACTATCGGGAAAATATATCAAATTAATGTGCAATAACAATTCAAAGAGAATGGTTTAGGGCAATTTATTTTATTGCCTTCATAATAATTTTCAATAATTGATGAGTAAATTAAACATAAAGTAATTCTTTGTAAATTGATTTGATTTTGTTGTTGTTGCTTCTACCCTGTAGGGTCATTGGCAACACCTTCAAATTAAACTTTGTTATAGAATTTTACCGCTTTTTCAATGTTAATGTTTTTTTAACTGCTCTTTCGCAGCTTTGTAAACTTTCTTTTACAGTTGGTGTCATATCCAAATTTTCCCTGATATGTTCAATAATCTTGTAAAATGTTTTTTTACATTCTTTTGTAAATTTATAAATTGTAAATCTCTGTTTAGGATGTTTGAAGCCTTATATTATCATAATAATATAACAACTACGACTGTAATAAAGCAAGATCTGTAAATAAACGTACAAAACTTCAGGCTTATCTCAAAATGTTTCTGTACATAATATGGCCAATTAGGCTATAATGAGTGGTTTATTGTCACAATTTGTAGACTATATGGCGGGCTGGTTGTTATGTTCTATTGGCATTTCATCTTTAGGAAGTATGAAAATGGTTTGACCAAAAGTAGGTGGTAGTTTTAAAATTGCATTCATACGCGAAAATACCCTGAAATAAGTTTTGTAACGAATCTTAATGGTCCCATTAACGCAAAAACCAACGCAACAATGTCACTGAATACATGACAAGAGCTATAACTCAAGAGCATAATATTAGCGATGGTTATTCCTAGGAAGAGATCGGAAGCCGAGGCTCCTACACCAGTAACTGATATATGAGCCGTCATAATTTTTCTGTCCTAATTAGTGTAGTTATTGTGCGGGACCAGCTTACCATCTGCCTCCCACACGTGTGAAGACCCAAACCTCCCATGCTCTGGTCTTCGGGTGAAGTAGGTAGCATAAGAAAGTTCTCCTATGGTGAGAGCTTTCGGAATAAATTTAATGAGGAAGGATACGAATAAATCAATTTATTAGTTTGCAAATATGTAATCATTGTTTAACTAATATAATACTTAAAAATATATGCATATCATAAATCATAAGACAATATCAGAAACTTATTTTTTTAATTATAAAAAGTGAAAAAATTTCGATCTAGCATTATGCCTATCTTACACGGTAAGATTCTTTTAACCAAGGTCGGAACTATGTGAGGGGGATGGGGAGGAGGAACTTGCCCCGGAAGAAATAATTGGTAAGGTGTCGAATTTCGGAGAAATTATTTATTTTTTTTTTAAGTAAAATATTTGTTTCTGCAATTTGTTTATTTTGAGTTCATTTATGCAATACAAATAAGACAACCCATGAAGGGGCTTGGGTTCATTACTATTTAGGGAAAATACTCTTTCAAGTCCCACGGTTGTGCAAGAAGAGGGTCGGACCAGGATCACGCTCAAGAGTCAGGTTTTCCACCTTAATCCATTGTTTAATTAACGGTACCCACTTTATAGAGGCTGGGTGTGCCCCAAGAGGTTCACCCTTCCACATTGTTGTTCCACAACCAATAAAACAGAATATTCTGCCACGAGCCGGGATTCCAACCTGGGACCTTGAGTAGCGGAAGCTTAGTGCACTACCACTGAGCCACATCGCTCCCTCGTGGGATAATAATATTTATTTTAATGTGTATTACCTTTTAAAATTTTAACTTCTATTTGGGCAGAGGAGGGCGGCAAGAGGTGTAAGAAATCTGCATCACTACAACCCATGAAGAATATTGGATTCTATATTTTTGTAAGGAAGTACTGTTTCTTGGTCCAACGGTTATGGAGGGAAGTGAAATAAAATGATTGATCGATACCACGTTCAACCGCCAAATTTTCTTCCTTAATTAATTAATTAAATAAGGTTACCCACTTTAGTGGCTCCTAGGAGGGTCTTCTGATTGCAGGATCAAACCACGCCCGATGAAACACAATAAATAATTTATCTGACTTCAGCAGGACCTGACAGCACCCTACCAATTACCTACCCCACTCCATAGGTGAAAGAAGAGGCCATAAAATTATGCTTACCCCTCTGAAGAAATTCCTAGTTGCTTGTCTAGTTTTAACTATCTTTATATTGGGGGCGGGATGGCCGTTCAGAGCAAGGCATTGTGTATCACAAGCGTTGCCCAGTAACACAGAACAGAAAAATCACTAAAAATTTACTCATGTAAATCAATACCAAACATTTGGTCATCAGGCCTAAAAATTTCAAAATATAAATTAACATCAGTAAAATAATAAATATAAAAGGGTAGTAACAGTGAAGAATAACAGTAAAAAGTAATAAGAATAAATAAGTGAGATATTTTTATAGAAAATCATTAATACAAACGAAAATCATTGATTATAATATTTTTAAATATTATATATGAATCGTATATTTCCACAGTGAATCACTAGCGGATCCAGGATTTAATTTTGGGGGGGAGGCTTCAGCCCGAAACCTTTTTTTTCCATAAAAATAACGATAATTACTTTGAAAAACAGAAAGAAACTAACTACCTATATGAAATGGTGTTTAAGTTATTCCTTAAGTACATTTAAATGTAATTACGCGAACAATAATACTTAAGAGGTATTTTTTAAATTTGTTTTCTCATAAAACATGGTTATATTTTTCCATTTGGGGGGGAGGCTTCAGCCCGAAAGCCCTCTCCTCCCCCCCCCCCCGTAGATCCGCCCGTGCAGTGAATCCTGATCATTACTAACAATTTTTCAGGAAAAGTGAAAAAAAAAATACATTTTCTATTCTATTTGCAATATCAAAAACCAATATTTTTTAACAAATAAATTAGGAAACTGTTTATTTTTGCAATATATTTCCGAAAAGCATTGATTATTCCAGTAGTAATAATAGTCCATAATAATATTCCAGTAGTTTTAAAAATATTAAAACTTATGAAATAGCATTTTCGCTTGAACTTTTCAACAAAAAAAAAAAAAAAAGTGATCATTGGGGTTTGTTTTATCTATAGATCTTTTAAAAAGGAAAAATAGTGCAGGATTCGGGAGTAAAAAGTTATAACAATTTTTACTATAAAAATTTAACTTCTTGTTCTCAATAATGGTACAATAAAATTAATTTATTTTTAATTTTCACTCATAAAATAGTTACAAAAACTTTTTCAATATTTAGGTTCGTTTTTGAAAGAATAAATAATTGCACCATCGGATTCATTGGTTGTTTTTAAGTGGGAATCAATATCTGTCCCTTTCCATAAAAATCGATTAGGATTCACTATGGAAATAAACGATTGATACAGCGTATTAAAAACAGTCGTTTTGAATTTAATTGTAATTGCAAATTTACTTTTTTATCTTTAGAGTTTCTCTTAGAGTCACCTTAATTAGAAATGTAAGTTTAATTTCTTGTTTTAATCCTTCATGTGTACTATATGGAAAGGTTTATAAATATATTTATTGAAAAAGTATATAAAGACATAAAAAGTAAAACTAAAAGAATACATAACAAATAGTATACAGAAACAGTGTTATCTTAACATTGAACTATTAATGTCTAGATCATAAAAGTTCATCAAGCGAATAAATTATTTCAATTTAAGGATGGAAGGAACTTCATAAATGATAATTTATTCAAGAAACCTTTTGTCGAGGAAGTTTTGAATAACGTTAATGTATAAAAAAAAAAAAACACTAAAGGAAAAAAAAAAAAACAATCAACAAGCCTTATCAATGATTCAATGAAATAAAAGACAGAATTTTCGCGAAGTTCTACTCGACAATAAATTACCAACTTTATTAGTTCGAAATTCATTGGGTGCACGCAATACTTTTCGGGGTCAGGACCGGAGGGGGGAGGGAGGGAGGAGGAGAACAAAGGTCAACATCGATTCTAAAAAGTTCTACTGAATAAAACAACACAATACAAATTGAACATGGCTTTTACAGGAAACAGAATGAGGTCATACGGATTAATAGTCAGTTTAAAAAACAGAAAAATACATGGGAATAAACGTGAAAGGCTAGCTTTGAAATAGAAGATTTATTTATGTAGAAGTTAAAAATTATAAATATCTATTATAACTATTTTGATTATTAATAATTTCTTACAATATTTGATTGTACTGTGAGCAACGCTAAGATATAATCAGTTTGTATACGATCTCATTTTTGATATTTAACATTGAGAAATTTAAAAAAAAAACAAAGCTGATAATTTTCTTAGAGTTTTTTGTATTATTTTTGGATTATCTACAGATTTTTTTAACTTTGGAATATGATGTTTTAATTTTTTTTTTTTTTTTAAAGATAAAATAAAACAATTTTTAGTGGATTACATAATTATTTATGCCAGTCTTGACTCGAAAATGGGAGAAATTGGACGAAAAGTTATCAAATACAAAAATTAAATAAAGTTTTGTGAATTAAAAGAGGGTTATTAAAAGGTATTTCTTGAAATAATAAAAGCAGATTTTATGTGAAAATCGCACTTTTATTTTTCATGCATTTTTTGATACTGCAAATCAAATATTTTTAAGAAATAATGTAGCTTGATGTCATTAGCCTCTTCCTATTTTGCACACTTCAAAAAAATGCAAATTTCGATTAGAAAAAACATAAATAAATAACTAAAATGGAATATTAAAGAAGTACATTCACATTAAAATCTAATTATCAATTGAATCAATATATTAGTTCGATTTCAATCATAAAAAAATAAAATAAAAAAAATCAATGAAATAATTCAACCTTTAATAATTCACTTCTCAGAATATTTAATAAATTTTAAATTTCCCGAATATTATAGCTCTTCATAAATAAAAAATATAGCTTTTCAACTCTCCTTGTTCCTTATGAACACCACACTTATTTCCAATTTCAGTTTCTTATATTGGTATATATTTATGCTTAACGTGAAGCGACGAAATTTATGAAAAATTCTTGGACTTAAAAAATTCCTTTGTAAAATATTGCTAACGATAGAGAATTATATTTTTCAGAAAAAAATCTAGAAATTCATTATTTAATTATAATGCAGAACACGTTCCATATTAATCCATTTTTTTATGTATTCAATTAATTTCATTTTCATAATAAACCAATACAAATAATAAAAAAATATTATTTGTATTGGTTTACAAAAAAAGGAAATGCGAAAAAAATGTACGAATTTCTATTGAATTTTTAATCATCCCTTATTTAAAATTCAAAACCTACGCTGCATTGTTGCTATTTTGTAAATTTTCGATACATATTTTATTTTTTATTACTGCATATTCCGCTTTTTATTTTATGGTTTCTTATTAAATATTATATGTCATATTCTGCATAAATATCTAGGCTCTAGTTCCGACAGTTCAAATAAAAAAACAATAAAAAATAAAGATTTCTGAATAGATATATGTTAGGTTTCGATAGATCAGAGATGATTACAACTAAGCGAATTGCAAATTAGAAACAGGCTCACTTCTTAATATAGAACTAGCTACTTATAAGACTAGATTCCACGACCAAACAAACACCGCAGCAATCCTTCTATTAAAAAAACAGACCACGATTTTTCACTGATACCCCCCGGATGATAAAGGAAGACGAGGCCGTTGCTAGAAATAGCATCCCTGAATCGCCAGATCTTCTCAGGATAAAATGGGCACTAACCATGGGAAGAGTAGATGAGATATGACTGAAGACATGGAACAGATCACGATCTTACGGAATTGGGGTATAGCCGAGCAGGTTAGAGAAAGTTGGGTCAGGAAACTATCTTCGGAATTGAACTTAGAAGTTCGTCTAGCATTATTATTGGAAATATTGTCCAATAAACCCAGCGATGGCTATATTTGGTCAATAATTTTAATATGAAACTAAGAGGGAGAAATTTAAATAATAATTAATTCAACATATTAGGCATATGTAATAGATAAAATATGTGCTTAAGAAAATATCAATAAATCTTGTTTTATTCGCTCAATTATTATTGGTAAGGCTCCAGATATAAAGGTACTCTTTATAGGATAATTTTATCTGTAAAGACTACATAGATACATCCAGTTACGTAAAACACTAATAAATCAAACAAAAATGTCGTAGTTTTATATTTATATACTTAAATGTTGCAGATTGTCAGAATAGAAACATGATCTCTTAGTTCGTATTCATACAATAACTTTGTCTTAAAAAATGTTTCGGCAAATAATACGAAAACACAGGGAGAAAAGTGAAAGGAATATAAAAAACAAAAAGTCGAAAAGTCGAATGAAAAAGAAAAATATTAAATTATAGGAAAACCAGTAAATAGGAATTAGAAAAAAAAAAGAAAAACAATTGTATTAAATTAAGTTTTAATTGTTTTATTAAATAAAAGTTTTATCTAATGGAGTAAAAAAGTGAAAAGAAAATGAAAAAGATGTGAAAGAAATAGACGAAGTGAAGAAGTGAAAAGAAATGGAAAGCAAAATAGGTGAATAGAAAAGAGAGGAATGGAAATGATAGGATGACAGTGAAAAGAAAAGAAGAATATAGTGAAAAGGGGGAGAGGAGAAAGTAATTCTATGAAGTTTTATTTAATTTTTTATTAAATAAAAGTTTTGTTTGTTTCAGTGAATGAAAGTTTTATTTAATGAAAATGTAAAGAAATAGGAAGAAGTGACAAAAAAAAAACATAAAAAACAAAAAAATTAAAAGAATGAAAGTTAAGGAAAACAAATTGAAAAGAATGGTAAAAAGTAAACAGAAATTTAAAAAAAAAAATCAATAGTCAATAACAGTACATTACAGCAATTTAGCTGCTGTGTTTGTAGAAATTACGAAAATATTTAAGTAAATGAAAAAAATAAAGGTAGCTATAATAACAATCGCTTTTATAACTAAATACCAAGTCTTAATAATAGATAAGTTAAATAATATCTTTATATATAATAATATAATGTATTTTAATAGTTACTTTGGGGATCGAAGAGTTTTATATTATTTTGTCTACTTTAGTAACAAGATATTAGAGGTAGTGGGGTGACTCAGAGGCTGAGCACTGACTCCCAAAGCTCAAGGTCCCAGGTTCGAATCTGGTTGATGACTAGCAGTTTTTTTATCAGCCTTGGATCGAACCTGGGGTTGGGAGACCCTTCCGAGGCACATCCTCAGCCTTTATAGAGTGGGTACTCTTAATTAAATGATAATTAAGAGGGAAAACCAGGCGGTTGAGCGTGATCTTGCCCCTATGACCTTCCTTAACAACCGTTTTCCTTCTACACCAACGGATCCAGGATTTAAATTTTTTTTTTTTTGGGAGGGGGGTGTTCATCTCGAAAGATTTTTGTATGAATTTATTAAAATAATTACTTCGGAAGAAAGAAAGAAAATAACTACCTATATGAAGTGGTTCTTTAAGCCCTATTATATGTAATTAGGCGAGCTATAATACTTTTAGAGATAATTTTTTTCATAAAACAGTTATATTTTACCATTTTGAGGGGAGGGGCTTCATCCCGAAAGCCCCTCGTAGATCCGTCTTTGGCCTTGTAACAGTACTTCCTCTCATAGTACTGAACCCAACACCCTTCATGGATTGGAGTGGTACAGGTTTAAGTTTAAGTAACCATTAATTTTTTTTATAAGACCTAAACATTAAATAAGAAGTATTTACTCAAGTAATGATTTTAATTATTCATTCTATTTAATTTTTATGATCCTTAATAATACATATTGCATTTGAATGAATGATAGAAACATTCAATCACAATTACGATATTTCATAGTTCACAATACTTTAAATGATGAAACTTGTTCAGTTTGAGGTGAAATCCAAACCGCTCTTGACAAGATAAGAGACAACCGTTTAAAACAAAAAAACAAAAAAGACTGGCTGAAAACCGTTAGGATGGAACGGTCGGCCATATCCACTTGCGCCGAAGCCAACACTTGGCCGGGTGGACATGATTCTGATTTTACAACCGAGATAAAACCTTAGCTGGAAGGAAATAAACACTGAATATTAAGCAAGGGGGCTTCTTGTAAAGCTGACGACACTCTTCCTACCACTGACACATATTAATACTGATAATGATGGAGTCGTCGTGTAATTTACGACCGCCATATCAGGCAATACTGACATACATTTTTCTTTAGTTAATCCATAAACAGAACACTCAACACATCCTGTTGGCAACAAGGGTATTTTAAAAATAATCATTCATACGTGTTTCAAAACGGCAGATAATTATATTTCATGGTTTAATTTTAATAACTATTCTTCATCGAAACGTCACACAGTAGTGGAGCCGATTGCGAATCGAGCGGGAGAAAGTCTAAAAATGCAATTCGTGATTTTGATGAGAAATGTATTTGTACAATTAGGTAAGACGTTAATAAACAAAACAACATAATAATCCGAGGCCAATATCAATTAAGCACTAAAAAAAAAGAAGATAAATATACCTTTTCAACTCTTTCATATTTGGAGGAGAAGTTAGGTCGATTTGTCTCTTAGCATAAACGTAATTACATCACTATACAGATGTAATTATTTTGTTTATTATATAACGATGTAGTAGAATAAATAACGTATTTAATGATGCCTTTTTACTCAATTTTAGGCGCCCATAATCTACTCCAATCAGCAAAGTTCAACTAAATAGAAAACTGTTTCGCATTTTAGTCTGTAACTTTTTACGTAAACCAATGAGCGATCTAAATTTTGAATTTACACATTTTTGCCCGTATCAAAGCAGTGATATTAATTGAAACCTTTGTTTTTGAAAAAGGAATTTACCGAGGTATTGAGAGAATGAAGCGATTTTAACGACTAGTCTAAGAACACAAAATTTACTTGATTGGACACGCAACTTTTCTATATGTCCGCAGCGCCACTATTATATTTTTTAAATATAATTCAAAATAAAATTTTTAATTCATTTATTAAATCATCCAAAAATGTGTTCGCATCATAACTAATAAAAGCATATTTTTTTTAAAAATAATATGATTTAGGCAATTAAATTGCAACAGAAAATATGAACTAATTTACACTCCCCTAAAACATCCAAAATATAAGATTTAGAATATGCTACAGATAGTCCCTTAGTAATTAGGTACTGTAAAGATTATGTAGTAATTCTAAATGCAGATTAGTTAAGAAGCAAACATTTTATTGCCAATAATATGGCTCGACGTTCCTCCCGCTAGATTCGCCATCGGCTCGTGCGAGCGACTAGGTGTCGGCTCAATAAAATAGTTTCCATTATTTATTTTTTTATTTATTTTATTTTTTTTATTTTTTGTGACCAACACCCCGGGCCATCTCTTTCCTCAATATACTACGGTCAAATATTGAGTATTCGTTTAATATTTTTCATTTCACTTTCATAAGTTTGCTCACAGGTTAAACCTTAATAAACAGTCCTAACTGAAAAATCCATTAGAAAAGTAATTTGAGCTAAAATAGATACAATATATACCTGTATATGCAAGCCAATGGTTAGGTATTGTTAGATGATGATGAGTAAGCATTAAAATTTAAATTAATTTAATCGACGTTGGTCATGTTGTCAGCTGGCTTAATGCCTTAACTACAACATGAGCTCTTATATCTAAATCAGGATATATTTCCAAATAGACAAAATTTGAAATTTTGTTAGGAGTATTTATTTAAACGTAATACTAAATCTAAAACCGCTCCTTTATCAGCTCTGGATTATATGAAAGAAGACTTGGGGTAACGAAAAATAATACAGGCACACTTGACAAATTCGGTAACGGGTAGAATGCTCTACCTGAATAGTAATAAACCGTTATGAATATGGATCGAGGGTTTTTATTCTGCACGTAGAGCTCGGGAGGAGGGGCTGAAATACTATAGGACCGCCACCTACCGCCCGATATTTCAAGAGCTTCCTCAGGAGTTGTCCTGCTTCGGCGGCTATATTTCACAGGAGGGTCCTCCGGCAAAAAAATGACATCGTCCGGGGAGCCAAGGCGGGATGGGATTTCAGCAATGGTGCCTTCGCGACGGTTAATTAAAAGGGTAGTATTTCAACGAATAACGTTTGGAGGAGGGGTGCACATCACCGCGAGTTGTCCAGCAACTAGATGACCAAGGTTATGAGAGATATAAGGTAGGAGTTCGCGTCCCGGTGCTGGAGGGAATTTTAAATCTCCGCCCTCACCCTTCTCCCCCTCGGGCCCGGAAAAAAACCGTATAGTCTAAAAGGAGAGGTAGAGAAGGGAAAAAAAATTATATATAGGTAAGCATTTATTGACAATACAGAAGAAAAAAATACAACAGCATAAATAGATCCATCAATTGTACAGAGGAGGAGGGTGACCGAGTGGACTAAAACAGAAAAGTAGCGAAAAAATCAATTTTAGTTTTATTGGTTCAACTCATGCGATTCCATTGATCTTATTTAAGAATGTGCATATTGAATTACGAAAAACAATCGTTAGAATTGGTCTAGTTTGAAGCTATGTTACAAAACTTGGCTTTTTTCAACTTTTTTCAAATTTTTAAAAATGCCAGGTGTCTTTGAAATGAGACCACTGAACTGGTACCTGGGATGGCAATTATTGTAGAGCGACAATAATAAAACAGGATGGAACTCACAATCTTTAAATTCAAAAAACTTTTTATGAAAAAAAGACAGCTCAAATAAGTAAACATGGATATAAAGATGCCGTCCATTGAATGTTTAACTAATATTTACATATGATTTTTTAGTACATATTATATGGTTATATAATACCATAACTTCAATAGTAATTATAGTTATGGCTCACAGTGAGAGCTGGGAAAGTTTACTGAGTAGGGCAGTGAACTCCTATTCTCAAGAACAAGCTTCGAGTCTGGCTGAGCCAAATTATTAATTACTTTGTTTCATGAGCTGCGGGCTCTCTTGGGTCCACCTAACCTGTATAAAGTAGGTATTCTTAATTAATAAATTGATTAAAAGGTAAAAATTGTATGGTTGAAAATGGTCATGGTCCAATCATCACCCAGAACAACCGTAACCCTAGTAACAGTACCTTAAAAAGCTACAAAAAAGTACTGAACCCAAGACAGACCAAGGATTGTTGAGGTGCTTTACTACAAAGACTTTTTTAACATAAATATTATGTGTTTTTTTTTAAATTGCTATTTTTATTAGTATATAAATGCAAAAACATGTAAACATTGTTTTGCTGTTTTTAATAAAAAAACAATATCAACAAAAGATTTTATTTCGCTTTTTTAAATATCCGAAATATCCACATCCTCTTTTTTAAAAATATCTGAAATATCCACTTCCCAAAAAAAAAACCTTCAAGGAAGTGCAGCAATCTTTTCTTTTTTTTTCTTGTAAATGTAATAGGAAGATTTTATTTATTTATAAATTTTCTTACAATCATTCTTGCATTTAGTAAGAGTGCTTTTTGTTATTAAATTTGAAATTAAATCCATAAATATCTTATGAAAAAAAAAAAAAACCGAACGATTAACATTGTATACCTTAAATAACTCCTCTGAGAGAAGGCTTCGGCAATAATGATGGACATTTAGTCATGGCCAATTTGATTACTATGATAATATACTTTTTTTTCATTAAGTATATATTTTACAATCAATTACAGGGATCCAAGTAATAGGATAATAATATCTCATTTTTATTACCAATAATAGGCCTCTTGTGTTCCTAATAAAAAAAGTAAATGACAACGGTTATTATGATGGGATAATAGTTACAACAGATAAGAATTTATTTAATTATTATTTACAAACATAATCGTAAAAAATTGTATTACGGTGATAGAAATGGTATGTTATGTTCCCATATCTCGAAGGAAAGCGGATCACAAAGAGGACGGTCAGTGATAAACCGTCGGATGAATGTCTTAGCAGCTGTATTTAGTAAGATCTAATTTTATAGATGTAATAATATGAGGAATGCAGAAAAACTTTATTACTGTTATTAGCACTTATAATAATTATTACAACTGTACAGTCTTTAGTAATTAGCAGCACACAGATCATAATTGTTAAACATTTACTTATAAAAGGACACAGTCGAAGAAGCAGATAGAACATAGAGCTCTTACTTATAATAATGATGTACTAAGAATAGACTATATGTATTAATAATATTCTAAAAACAAGACAATACAACCTGCTGATGAAAAGTGCTAATAAACATAGCAGATTAATATAAGATTTATAATGAAAAAAAGACATAAAGGTGGAAGATAGGCCGAAATGTCGATCTGAAAAGTAGATCGAAATACTTATTAAACCGTGCAAAATATATCTTTGAAATAAAAATGGAAGATAACAATATAATATATTATTTAAATTATATTCACTTTCTACGTCAACAAATCACTTTCCACTTGAAGGCTCCGCTCTTAGGCAGTAAGCAGTTTGGTACCACGATGAAATTTCCACTGGGGCTTAGGGGGCGGAACAAGGGCTGAGAAGAGGTGGGAAACTTCTTACTTGACACTTGAACAGTTTTCCCGAAAATGGGTAACGGCTCCATTAATTTAAACTTTGTTCAAAGTCCTTCACTTAGTAACCCCTCATTCAGCAGAGCCTTCAGATCAACAACTAATTACAACTTTATATCGCGGATATCTTGAGGGTGCTGGCCCAACACATGGTGACTGACTGGCCTAAAGTCTCCTCAAGTTCCAAGACAAATGGAACTAAATATATATCCGTGGCTTCACAAACCAGGCTTGTGGTAATCATAGTCGTTCCTCAATTGCACTTGAACGTTCCGTCAAAAATGAATACTTTTATGTAACGCCTTAAAGTATTGATTGAGCATCAAATAAGTAAAGGAAGTAGCGAAGCCGTTTTAATTTACAAGAACGTTATTGTTTTATAGAAGCGTCTCTGCGATACAATTGGTTGAACGATTTTGAATGAGTTTCATAAAGGTATTCTTTTTGACGAATGGTTCAAGATGATTTAGAAGAACGACGATACATTCCACCATCATATACATGGTTGCTGAATATGTTAGACAATTAAAAAAAATATTTTTCAACCCTACGCAATCCTACGGTATACCAGACTATTCTAGTATCTATTAAATCACAGTAAATGTCGGATATATTGGAAAAATTAATTATGGTAGAATAGAATAGAATAGAAAAATAACTTATTCTGGGACGAAGTCACTTTAGGATAACTAAAAAGTACAAAATTAAAGTATTATATAAACATTGTTTTCCTGTTTTTAATAAAAAAGAATACGCTCGAAAGATTTTATTTCACTTTTTTAAATATCTGAAATATCCATATCCCAAAAAAAAAAAAAATTCAAGGAAATGCAGCAGTCTTTTCTTTTCTTTTTTCTTGGAAATGTAGCAGGAAGATTTTATTTATTTATGAATTTTCTTACAATCATTCTTGTATTGAGTAGGAATGCTTTTAAAGTTGTTGTACTTTTCAATACGAGGCCATTCCAAGATATTATTATGAGAGGATTTTTTTTTTTATTATTATTATTAAAGATATGAGCTGCTACAGAGTGCAATAATATGTTTATTATAATATAAGGTACTCCCCTCAACAGGGAATTTAACCTATGTTATTGAGGGCAGCAATAGTGATAATTCTAAACAATAATTCATGAAAGTAAAAAGAGCCTTTCAGCTGCATTTGGCAGATGATCTGTGGCTATTACTCAGCTAAAAAATTACATGTTAATTACATGTAAATTACATGTCTCTAAATATTCTCCGTCTCTGTAGAAATGTTTATTCCCTTGTTATAAGACCTAATCTTCAGAACATATATATATTTAATAACAGTAGCATATATTAATCAGAGAGAAATTATACAAAAGGAACTGAAACAGAAATCTACTCACATCTATGAATTTACTGACATACGCTTTTATAAATAATGGCACCATAAAAATGACAATAAAATTAAGGAAAGCCGACATGATTAAGAATGTTCGTAAGAAATCAATAAAAATGATAATAATTTTCTACAAACAATTTTTTTCTATGAATACAGTTTTTAATTATTTTTTGTCAAGTTGAGTCATTTTCAAAAACATCAGTATGATTTATATATTATTATAATTGAAAAAAAAAATGATTTTATCCTAATTTGATATTTTAATGATCCTTCATAATGTCCTTTTAGCTGGATTAAGACTTTCTGAGGTATCCTGTCAATTAATGGTGTTGAGAGTTGAAGAGTCCTTTGATGGCTTCCCTTGTAATAAAAAGAAAAAGGAAAGTTAATTAACTTGCTCCGTTTATAAAAATAATGATGTTCTTAAAAAATGTCGATTAAAATTATGAAGGGCCTCCCGCCTCAATGGGATTCCATACAGCTAATTATTACATGATGTTTTAATACTTTATAAAGTAGAATTAATTACATGAACATAAAAATCGTGTAAATTTGACCTGAGGTAGAATTCAAGTGATAAAAAACTTATATATGATTGAGATTAGATTTTATAAAATTATAAAAGATGGTTCTTATTTAATTCAAAACTTGAAAAAACGTGGTGTTTGAAAGGTTTAGAGGAGACCTGGAGTGTGGCCTGAGTCTACAGTAACCTCACGTGTACGGCTGTCTTACATTATAAAACTCAACATTATTAATATACATTTATTAGAACTTATAATATTAATTTTGAACAAACTGTTTTTATTACAAGAGAACAGGATGAAAGTAAAAAAACGGAATGATATTTACTGGATGTATGTTTGAATCTTTAAACACTATTAAAGTAAATCACATCCTATGAGCATTAATCATGTGTTATTTTTATCTTAACAAATAAACATCAGAAAAAATTGGGTTTTTTTCTGTTTAAACATAACCTACTCACAAGTTATTTGGCAATACACTAAATATGGCATAAGTAGTCGATCCTCTAACTCCAATTTAATAGGAATAATTTTTCTTTTTTTATTATCATTTTAATGTATTTTTTCACAAGTATTATATATTTTATTTATTATTTTATTGTATATATTTTTTACTTACATGTTTTCTTCTTATTTCTTTTTTCTCAATTTGTATGTAATAGTATGAATGTACACATAGATCCTTAATTCCCAATGCCCTTGATTGTGACAGATTGCATTATTATTATTCCAATAAAAAAAAAAGTACAATTGTTGGTTCCGTCAGAAAGGAACACCTTTACAAAATCCAATGAAAAACGACTCTTTTCGGCCAATTTGATGTATCTTCTTCTCTTTAACATTAGCGGGAAACCCGCTAAATCATGTAATTAAAGGAGGTATCGTTACTTGTTTAAATATGCAATAACATTATTTATTCGAAACGTCTCAGCAATCAACTTGGTTGAATGAAGTCCTTTTTCATTGAATTTTTTAAAGGTATTCCTTTCTGACCGAACGTTCAAAGGAACGAATACACATGTTCAGTGTCATGTGACGTAATTTGGGAGCAGGCTATATTGTAACGATAAAAACACAAAAAATCCGTAGTTTTCTGATGTTTCTTTGTTAAGAAAATAGCGTTGGATGCGATTCATTTTAATTGTGCTTTAAGCGTCTAACTTCCATCCAAGAAATATCACTCCGTTTTACTTTCATCCTGTTCTCTTGTAATACAAATAGTTTATTCAAAATGAACATTATTAGTTTTAATAAATGCATATTTATATAATTTTTTTTTTTTTCTACAGAATATGTATTTGCGCATGTCAACAATAAGTTGACAATCAGCAAATGTGATCGCGATAATGATGTAATGACATGACAGGCATGGGGAAGGAAAGTACTCAGCAGTACCTCTTCCCTAACTTGTTCCAATTACTTAGGTTGTCTAAGGAAGGAGATCCCTCATCCAACGCCTTTTTAGTCTCCTGCTCATGTTCTGAGGTATGTCAGATGTGGCCATGACTCTTATAAGTCTATTATTATGTACATTTAAATAAAATAAAACATAATTTTTTTCAGTTTCCAGGGAAGGAGAGGGGACCGCCCTCCGCGCCACTCTTCTGGATCCACTAGTGACTAGTGTTTCTGAATATAAACTATTTAGAGTATCTTGTCATAGAGAATTATTCTGATAATTACTCCAATTCATGATATCACGTAACAAGGCTTTTATATACTTGGCGGAAACCTAGCCGACAATCTAGGCAAATGCAACAATACATTCCGAGATTTGGCAATCGCTGATGGGCTCAATCATGTAAAGTGAATCTACCATCTTTGGATATAGCTCGGGGAATAGGGGGGGGGGCACGGAGGGAGGAGATCCAATAAGTCGTGCGGCAACAAAATAATTCGGCTGATGCGAGCCCACCTGTCGCGCCTATATTGCCAGCATCTCTTTCCAATAGTCAACCGACCTACAGCCGCGGATCCTCTTCCTAGCGAGCGACTTATTTGCATCTGGCTACTGCCGGGGAACCAATATCGTCGCGGTAGGCCCAGATGAAACTCCTCAATGGGCCTTATAAAGTGTAGATAAATCCATTTGTCGCTTCAGCGAAGGTCGCGCAATTGGACGCCCACGCGAGATATTAACTCGCCTTAATTGAGTCGAATCACCAACCATCAGGGAATTGTTATGCAATCTACACAGACCTCTTGGAAAGTTGCTTAAACAAGATGGCAATTTTACAGTGAAATTCGTAACATTTACAAATAAATTTAGTAAGTTTATGACATTAATAACTTTCTCAAATAAAGGATAGTATCGATAATCCGAACTCGTAGTTCTCCGAAACCCTTGGTAATCCAAACAAGAAAAACAAAAAAACGTTAATGTTGACTCTGAATAGGCCATACAAGCTACTTGTTTGGATTATCAAGACCGGTCTGTATCATGTACTTAACTTGAAAAAAAAATCGAAGCATGATGTGTTAATGGTACATATAATAATGTACCCAAGTTCAGATAGAGCAATGAAAGAAAAGTAATATCATAACTCAATTAACAGAAAACAAGTATGAATGAGTTATTGTTAAAAAAAACTTTGATGGAAAAAAAAAATACAAATAACTAATAATAAGGAGTATTTCTTTATAAATGTTCTCACCACTATGAAGCACAAATATTTGCGGTAAATAAATCCGGAAAACATATTTATTTTAAAATTAGATGTTATTGTTGGTGAATCTTTATTGGAATTATTTCTAATTTTTAAACAGAAGAAAAAGAAAATGAAACAAAAGCTTGCTAAGCAGTCAAGTGCTTAATTTAGCAGTTAAGATATCAGCTAAACGAAATATATACTAACCAGCAAGCTATCAAGACTGCCAATTCTGCAGTTTTTCAACTCTCATGATGTTTTTTTTTTTTTTTTTTTTGACAAAGACGAAAAATGCTGTTAGTATATCTTTTTATTTAAGGAAAGATTTTAAAAAAGAGAACATTGCTAATCAAAAATTCAATTTGATTCACAAAAGGCCAAGCCCTACTAAATAACGTGTTATACAGGAGGTTAGGAATCGTCAGACAGAAGAGATTGGTTTTTAAATTTTTGTTAGTATTTTTTAATTGCTGAAATGAGCTTTCTTCGAAGGATCGCAAGAGACGTGATTGCATTCGCAACGAGAGAATCAGGAAGGCACTGAGGGTTTCCCCGATGAAGGATGTCCTAAAGACTCCTAAAGAGCTTAAGTGGTTTGGACATGTTGTCAGGATGGAAGAATGCAGGGATCTATTAAAGTCTATTGACTATGCCACCGACAATAGGAGACCCCGCGACAGACCGAGA